>VXBH01001044.1:443655-520604 GCA_013400035.1 Rynchops niger
CTGTTCATGTAAAAGAATATAAATCTTCAAGATATCTAAAGCTTAAAAGAAATTAAAATCATATACATAAGCTATTATCAGGGGAGCCCTTTTACATGAAGTCATCAAGATTACAACAACAAACAAACAAAAAAATAAATCTTAGATTCCCCAATGGAGCACGTACAGAATTCCATTTGGATGGCATAGATGATGCAGCATTCACACACGTTTAAGTATCCGACACTCCAACATGCAGCCACCGGGGGTGCCTTTATGAGTCTCACGACGAGTGATAACCAGACACGAGCGCTGCTGCTGTCTGAAGGGATGACCCTTTTCATAATGAAACTGAGGCTATCGTTTTGGCCGGGTCTTGATTAAGTTACGCAGGTTTTGGTTTAGCAAGGTCATAACTGGCAGTGTCTGCTGCCAGATAACAGCCAAAGCAGGACCAACTGAATTCCTACCATAGACCACAGCGATGGACTCAGACCAGAGACACCACCGCAGTCAGCCGAATCTTCCTGTTGACAAGAAAAGAAGAAATCATTTAACATCAATTACAATTAAATTTCCTGAGAAGTAATCTACGTTTTGGTCTTCAACATTTTGAACTATCCTTGAGGCATCCTTTTTTGGTCTTATATATGTTATTTTTTCTAAAATAACAGCAAAATAATTCCCAGAAGTTTGACTGATTTTTGATACAAAGAGTGACATTACTACATTAACGATAAGCATGGGAGGATTAAATACTTACAAGACTTACTGCAGTCACTTATGAACTAGATGGGATACTTAAACAATCAAACAAAAAATGCTGTGGGATATACCTGGGGGCCCCAGTAAACCACATCTATATTCCTTAAAATTACATCAGTTTGGAGATTCTGAGTACCACTTTATTGTGAGCAAAGGTGGAAGAACAGATAACTTTTCAAGATTAGAAAACATATACCACAATATGTTCAGGTCCATTTCATCAACATGATCACACATTAAAACAAATATGCTCTGCAGGCGAAGATACAATCAAAGAGAATGAAAAGCCTTTCTCTGTCTCTGGTGCTGTATTCAAGTATGAGAAACAAATTTTCCATTGGCTTTTTGTACAAGTTTGATGCAATCTGTAGAGAAGACACCTTCCAGTTTGTGGGTTCACTCTGAGCTGCATCACTGTCATGCATCAGTGGACCTAACTATTCGTTATGCCACATAGCAATCACACCTCTTTTCCCCATTCCTTTTTACCGCTAATTGCTCTTATTTGGTCCCATTTTGCTTACAATGCATAACATCTTACCCATTATGGACTTATTCATTAGTCTGGCTAATATTTGATACCTGTTCTGGAGTCCGTAACATCTTTACACCTTCTTGTTTCTCAGAACTTATACAATCTATATTTGGCTGCCTAAAACACCAGGACGCTATTCCAGCCATGCCCTGCACCGCCCTGTCCACCGAGTCTGAGACTCATGGGTAGCCCTGAAGGCTGAAAATATTTGGTTTTCCTCTTGTTTTCACTGTATTCTGTACCCATAGCATAAAAAGACACTTTCCATTTTCCAAGAAATCCCAAGCCTCCAAGGACAAGTCAGCAGTGAATGTAGGAAGGGACTTCCTAGGAACAGGGGAAACTTCTTGAACAGGAGGAACATGTGCAGGGAAGGACAGACTGCACCTTAACAGTAACAGAGCCAGAGCTGCTGGCAAAGAAATTAAAAAGATTTTCGAACAGAAAGCAGAGGAAAGCCAACAGGCATGGAACAGCTCCTGGTTCAGTCTGACATGCCACTGAGGCATATGTCGCTAATATTCAGTGTGCCTCAGGTAAGGCTGGGGGGTTTGTGGATAAAAAGTTCAATCAGGATAAATAAAGAAGGGTCATTAAAACACCTTTAATTTATTGACGCATCCTTAAGCAAAACTTTCAAGTGCTTCTACATCAATGCTAGGAACATTAGGATAAAGATGGGGGAATGAAGACAAGTCATCAATGAACCATCCCAAAATAATACATATATCAGAAACCTGGTGGAAGGGGAATAATCAGCAGGACAAAGCATTGTCAGGCTACCAACTTTGTAAGAATGGCAGTGGAGGACATATAGCAGAAGGGTAGTATGTAAAGTATAATACAAAATGTATTAGCATAAAAGTATTACAGGAAAAGGGAAGTATGATGGAATCTCCATAGGTAAGAAATATCAGAGTCTAATAATAAAATTGTAACACTAGGATTGCACTGCTGACCACCCGATCAAAGTGAAAATATCAATCATGAAATGTTAGAGAAGTCATATATAGACTGGATCAATGTCTTATCAAAACAAGATGTAGAGATCACATTTTTGATTATGATAAATGACCGCCTTTTTGGACAAACAGTCTTTGACTCTTCAGTGGTGCATGGCGCCGTCTTCAAAATTATTAGTAGAGAGCTGCTCTGTATAGCTCTACTAGCTCCATAGACCACAGTGCAATAGGATTTAGCATTGTTGTGTGAGAGATCAGGCCAAACAAATCCAAAACAAAAGATACTAACTTCAAGAAAGGAAACTACGTGAAAATACCAAAAGCAGTTAAAAAACCCCAAACAACCCCAAACCCAAGAAAATAGAAAAAAACCCTTAACAAACAAACAAAAAACAGATAGTAGACAAAAACCCTAGAGGCATCATCTCAAAAAGTAAGTCCTTCACAAGTAAGCAGAAGAATATTTGGAATAGATATCCAGGTAAAATGAATGCCACAATTAGGACAACCACCACCACCACTACCACTACCACAGCCCAGAAACACAACCCCAAAACAAATGAAAAAAACCACCAACACCTCTCCCCCCCAAAAAAACCTGAACAAACCCAAAACCGCAAAGAAACACGACTGCATGGATCGGTAGGGAAATTAAGTATACTGTCTTAGGGAAAAGGTCGGTATTTAAGAAATCAAGTTTAATCCAATGGGCAAGAACAGGCAAGCACATAAAAATGGCAGATTAGATATAAACAGGAAATTGGGAAGGCTGATAAAGAATTTTTGATGACCTCCCTGCAAAATATGCTGGAAAGGATCGTACAAAGTTTTTGAGGACATCAAAAGGACGAAGGCAAATATGGAGTTAGGGCAACTGCGTGGTAACAGAGGTGTGAAGAGGGAACTTGTGCATTACAGGGCATAGCAACCAACTTCAGTGAGCTCTTTGTGGCAGTTTTAAGGGGTGAAGACTTTAATAAGATTACCACCACACACAATGCATCATTTAAGGCAGAAAGGTCAGATGAATCAGAATCAGTTTGGAATAAATATATGGAAAATCAGATAAAGTAGAAAAATTACACTCAATATGTCATCAGGAATTACAGCATTCACCCACAGTCTTCTTTAGAAATTTGGATGTAAAAAAAACAAAACACAAAACAAAACAAAAAACAGCATTCAAGTTCTTCAGAAAAAAAAAAGAAAGAAAGAAAAAAAAAAATTTTAATTCTATCCTAAAGCAAATAGCTCACATTAGCTGCCATTCTTTATCAATATCAGCTATTTCCAGATATGTCTCTGACATCTGTTGGCTTTATAATTTAGTTCTATAATTTTGGCTTGGGTTTGTGGGTTTCTTTTAGTTGATTGTACTCTACAAGTTCAAAATTCCTAAGGTTTCCGGTCAACCAGTAAGTCAGAAGTGAACTCTGCTGCACCAGATTTGGAGTAGGATGCTAAGATTTGAAGATGAGCTGAACTTTCTGGTTTATTTAGTTTGGCTCTGTCACTTTTTGCATCTGCATTGTGTCTTGTTATGTAGTTTTATTTCTATTCAAAGCACCTAAAAATAACCCTGTTGCTTCTTCCTCACAATGAGTACCATAAGAAACAATTATCAGTAAAGGTTTCTTCTCACATGAATTCAATGAATAGTGCTTGGTGTTACCTCTTGGTATTTAAGATTCTTATCACTGAAATTAATTAGAAGAGTCATCTTTGAAGAAATAGTCTAAAGTAAAGCACAAGGTTTAAAATTCTCCAATAGAGGAGAGATGTCTGGAGCGTAAGAAAGAAGTAATTTGAAGGCCTTAAACAATATTGTGCATAATAGGAAGGGGAAAACATCATTATAGTAAAAATGGCATCCAGTATGGATCAGGGTAGATGGACCTCCCCATATAGAAATATACAGTACTCAGCTTTCATGGCACCAAATATATATAGACCAAATATTGGATAAAGTATGTTGATGAATTAATCCTACCACTAAATGTACTTGAAAAAGAAACTCCATTCTGTTGCCTGTTTCTATTTGCTTTTTGAGATTTTTTTTTTTTTAACTACATCAGAATTTATGGGCACTGCTTTTACATGCAATAGTTAAGACTATGTAATATTCCCATTGGATTGAAAAGAAATATTTTAATATCTTTTGCTATCTCCCTAAGACTACACAGGGCAGTTTTTACAACTGTTCACAACTTCACAACAGCGGAGAATGTCTTGGAAGCCTCATGCAGGAGAGAAATCTTTTTATTATGAATGACAGAGTTAAGCTGTACTAGACAAAAGTATACAAGATTTATACACATATTTCAAGGTTGGTCAGATTTTAACCTCATATGGATCAAAGTCACATTGAATTTCTGAGGTTTGTACGCCAATTTACAGTGGTAAACCAGCAGTTCTGCCAAGAACAATTTATAAATACTCTCTCTGGAATCCGTTATTCCAAGATGAAAATAGTAGTGGCAAAGAAGGTACAGTAAATCCTATCTAAATTACTTTTTCCTCCCCAGCATTGCACATTGTAATTTTCTTTGCATTTTAACTGTTGTGAATATGACAAGAAATGTAAAAAATAAAAGGAGGATAAAGTCTGATTGCATGCCGATTTACATAGATTGAAAAAATCAACAGTTTTACGGAAATGAGCGGGAACCCATCATTACTTTGCAACCAGATTGAGGAAAACGTCAGTATTTATGGTTTTCAAAATGTCTTTTTTGAAAAAAACTTCTCCTATGGCTGAGCTGGAAGAAAACTTTTTCCTGTAAATGTTATTATTGAAATTTTCATAAAATTTCTTATAAGAAACTACGTAGCAACATTTTCCTTATCTTTACCTTATTTTCTCTTTACCTCCACCAGTGCAATTAGACACTGAGCTATTTTTCAGCAGTTTCACTGAAATTTACCAGCCTTTTACCTCAGTCTCTACTGCATTAGATCAGCTGGGGATGCCCTCTCTTTGTTGTCTTCAAAATAATATTCTGTGTATTATTTCTCTTTGAAGACGGAAAAAATTGGAAAAGAAATTGGAAAGAATCCATTTTAGCCAGGTTCATTTCATCAGAAGTGTATCAGAAATTTCTTGCATTAATAAGTCACATGTCCAATTTCCTTGCATGCTTGATGTGGAGAAGCGTCAAATCCAAATGTCATCTCCTTCATGTCACGCCTTACTATGATAACTCTAGGGAGGGTTATTTTACATCACCACACAGTGTGAAAATTATTCAGCACTTGCAGAATGGAAATCAATGTTTCTATAAAACCATATCTTCATTGCTAAGTACCAAACCCGCATAGTCATTACTATATACCGACATTTCCTTGAAGGCAGTGCAGGTCCATAATTTTAAAGATGCACATGGAAATATAAATGCATATATACGTACATACGTGACTAAGCCTACAAACATACTCGTTACTCTTTTAGAAGTACACTATAACTATTTAATGTACTAAAACTTTGTCTTGAAACCTTAATCATCAGAACCCTTTCAGAAGCCATTGAAAGACACTGACTATAAAAAGAATAAAACAACATCTGCCAAAGAGCTTCTGATCTAGACCTTGATATCAACTGGTTACCTCAAAGTTATACATTTTATAAGCATATATTTAAATGCTTCATATTGCATGGAAAAGAACTTTGCTTTTACTCAAGAGTCATTTCAAGTTCCAGTGCGTGGTCTTTCATAAATTTGGTGTTACCCTCCTTTGTCTGGACTACCACAAAAAGCTGTCAAAGCTGTACAGATGCCCTCATATAGACCAGGGATGCAGCCAATCCCATCAAGATGTATACAGTTATCTTGGCTGCTAATCACCCCCAAAGCTCCCACTGAATCCCTGGGAGCTGATGGAAATAAGACATTCACAGAAGGAGAAGGAGCTAAAAACCTTTAAAGTTCTTCTCTTTATTCTCAGGCAAGGCAAACAAAACCAGTGTGTGTGGACAAAATAAGAGCAAGCCATTCAAGGGGCTGATAAAGACTATTTTGTTAACCTTAATAAAAATAAAAAAAAAAAAAAAGAAGAAGAAGAAAAGAAAGAAAAAGCTGCTGTTATTGAACCTGATCAGCTGGTTTATATCTGTGTTGGCTTCAATGATTTTAATAAAACTACACAGATTAATGTCCAGAGAGAACCCTTTTCCAAAATCACAAAGTTATTAAAATCAGGATGAGTGAACAACATTACCTTTATAACTTTCTGCTGCCAAAAGTCTATCAGCTAAAATTACATTCCATGGGTTTCCCAGTATTTTGGTTTGCCTTCTTGATCAGAAAGTCCATTTTGGACATGAAGAATTCAGCTCAAGGTGAGTCTCTGCTGCATTACGTACATTGGACAGTAGCTTTTTAATTAAAATAAAGTTATTTGCAGAGCAAATTGCATGAGTAAGAACAGGAGATGTTAATCTTCTAGATTTTAATATGAAAGCTAACTGACTTGGGGGAAGGGACTTTCAACCTTCCTTACAACCTTCATCCATGTCTGTGCAAGTTTCTAGGTTTCCTAGAAGTTAGATCATTTAAATACAGAATAGGAAACTTCAAAATTACTCAAATACAGCCTTTAAATAGAGGTGTACCCTTTTTTTTCACTGATGTTTGGGTGATATTAAGTGAACCTTTCCCCAGGTATAATGGGAACATAAATTACTGAGAAAATGATTATTCTAAATGTTTACAATTTTAAATATGTTACTACACTAACATGATCTCTAAGGTTCCATTTCTGCTTCGCAGTTGCCTTTACTTTGATAGACATGTTCGTATCTCCCTCTAGTGGTTTTCTGAGTAATAATATTGATCAGGAATCCCTCCAGTGTACAAGGTCATGAGTTTTATTCTCATTAGATCAGCAAAATATGTCACTAGCACAGTAGTGCACACTCTCACACTATTAAACGCAACACAGTCTAAAATACCAAGGCTTTCATTATGAACCCCAGAGCCTTCACTACGTCAACATACAGGACTTCACGTACCCATGTATTTAATTAGAAGAAAAAACCTACCTTCTGCTGTAGTAAGGCAATGAATATGTTGATGTTACAAAAAGTTAAAAAGTAAAAATATTATTTTACTGATTTCATCATTTAACCAAAGTGATGCACACTATTACCTTCCATCATTAACATCTGTGTTAACTTGAATGCAGTGGAAACTCCTTACTCTTCCCAATAGCAGCTCTCCCAGTGTTCTTATACAGAGCATTGATCTTTGCTATCCCTAGGTAGAGCTTCATTTTCACAAGTATTATAGTCTCTTCTCATTACTTTGTACCTTTGTCTCTGTGCAGAAAACTTTCTTCTTCTGATTGATTGATTTCAACAGGGACAAGGGGAAAATGTTTTGAAGGGAATGACACGTGCAATCTCAAAAGAGCCAACCATATAAACCCAACAGGTTCCTTGTCTTTGTATTTGCTATGGGAGAGGCCCTTGTGTTCTGTAATTCTGATTTATAAGGCTCCAGACAGGGCTTTTTCATATTTAATTTCCCTTAATATTGCAATAATAATTTGCTCCAGATTGTTGCTTTTAGGGCTCGCTTCATTCTGTTTTCTTTTGTATGCTTAGTAAGTAAAAGAGTCTGCTAAATTTTTAAGCCAAGAACAAAACAAAAAATTAGAGAAAGTAACTGACCATCCACACCACATGAAAACTTGCAGAAAAATGAAGATAGGAGCGGACGTCATGGCAGAGGCACGACTCGTTGTGCATATAGGCTGATCCTATTAATAACGGGCAAAGTAGCAAGTAGAGGAAAGGAAAGAAAACACAGAAAAAAAGACATACAAGATGAGATATCATGCAGATTGCTGGCAGTTAGCAGAGTTAATGTGAAAGCATCCACCCAAGAGCAAGAGATTCACAGCAAATTTTGCAAATAAACTTAACCAAAACAATCCACTGTTACAAAACACATGACTTACACACTGATTAGCACATCAAGCTAGTGAGCAAGAGTTGTACTTTCACACACAATCATACCAGGAGGACTTGGAATATTTACAATAACCAAATAGCTTTTGGATGGGTTTTCAACTTTGTTTAACCTTTGTTGGCCAGTAAGAAGACTTCCTTTTTAAAGTACCATTTGGTTACCAGAAGAATGCATGGAATACCAACTGTCTGGACTTCTTTAACACTCCAGACATCTCAAACATTATGCCCCATTAAAGAAAAGCAGAGAATATACTGGATTAAAACCTGGTATATGGCAGTGATAGCCAACTAACTGCACTACTTTTGGACAATCTTTCATTTGCAGAAATTGGATGAGGCATTAAAAATGCATTTTTAAAATATTTCTATAATGGCACATACTTCCCTGTTCAGTACCTTTTGTCTTGAAATTTATTCAGAACAATTTCAATTCAACATATTTTATTTCATACAGTATTTCAAAAGGTAAGAGATTACAATGAGAGTAAATTATATATGTGGCACAGTTATAATTTTTCTCCTTCAAAACTTTAAGTTATACAGTGCAGGAAGTACTAAACAGCAAAGTTTGCTGATTTAAGTTTTATACCTATTAAAAATGTGACTTAAGGTCAATACATATTTGCAGATTTTCCAAGTGGTGCAGTATCCTAAACCAGATATAATATTTTTTATCATTTAACAGCATCTTAAATAATATTTGGAAAAGCTAATATAAAAATACTACCTCTAAGCCAGGATTATCATCTAGTTGTGAAAGCCATCGAGGAACTGAATTTCACAGCACCGTACAGGGACCATCAGATTTATGCTTGCTGATGTTTGGGGCTTTTTTTAGAGGGAATCATGTGTGAAAGTGCAATGGTTACAGGAAAGGCAGATAAGAAAGCAGCTGTTAATTTTATGTTAATCATGGGATACTTAAAATAGAGTGGCTATGATCTAGAGTGAACAGTATATTTAGTGATAGATAGAAAGGTTGCCAGGCACCACGGTACATTTAAATGTAGTTTTCACTGCTCTTCTAAAACAGCTCTGCAATTGTTTTTAAAGATAGTCCTAAAGTCTTACAAGTTCAATTTTACCTGTTTGGCTTCATCAAAACAGACATCAGGTCCCTTTCTGTATCTGGGTTGTTTGACCATTTCGCAAGGATTTGGCCCTTCATCTGTTTCACTGGTTAAGGACCATGACTGTTTTTCATGCGTCGTACATTAGCAGTTTGTTTTCACTTTCGTGGGAGAAGTTTTATGCTAATTCAGATAGTACCGAAATAAACATCAATAGTCACCGTACCTTGTTTAAATTAAAGAAAACCAAACCGACCCTCCAGATAAATTGAAATCAGATACCCCTTTTTTTACACTGCTTTAATCAAGAAAATAAACATCCTGTGTGACTTTTTAGAGCCAGTACTTCCAGAACTGTACACAAGACAAATATAAAAGCTGAGGGTTTTTTAAGATTTTCTGTATTGCTTTTATTACCATCACATAAATATTGCAGAACATATTTGATGAAGTAGTAAATTTTCACTGGCACTTATTGGTTATAGCACATGTTACCACTGATTTATTCTGCTAAAATGAAGATACACAGTAAAAGCGAGTAGCCTGTTTGGAAAAGTAAAGTTACATACAGGATGAAAATTGCAGTGAAAGCCTATAAGAACTCCTGGTTTTATTATGTGTACACCTATATTACCCCAAATATCATAGACAAGATCATCCCACTGTAGGCTTTGATGGTACATGACAGAAAACCTAATCAGATCTCATTAGCCTTTCAGTGATGAAGGGAGACAGAGAAAACGCTGTCCAAACTAACAGCAGAACAGCAGGATGGAAACGGGAGCGGTGATGTGCTATTAATTAGATAACTGTAAACGTGAGGTAATGTTTTAGCTTACATCTCTGAAATCTGTAATTGCTGATATTTAGATGTAAATACTATACTTCACGTTTGCCACAGGCTAACAAGGGACACAGGTCATGGCAGTGTACTTGAAAGGCAAACTGCAAAAGCCTCTTCTGTTGAAACCTGCTTATATTACCATTCAGTATGTTAAGCTTTTTGTGATTCCACTGTTGATAGTACACACATCAAAGCTAGCTAGAGCGTTTTATAAAAATTGGGCACCAAAGCTTTACTTATCTTAGTAGCTCTAACTTATACCTGAAGCAATCCTATCCATGCCCTACTGTGGCGTACTGGAGCAGCCTCACTGCAATGAGAGGAGATGCCCAATGGAAGAGACACCAAGAGGAAAGGGAATTTAGTTCTATAGATCTACATCTGTCTTCATTCAGATCTTATCAGACCCACCTCCCCTTTCCTCTGCCGGGGCTCAGCTGAAAGGGAAGTCGAAACGTAGAAATGTTCTAAAAGACCATGTGCACAAGCAAAGCTGTACCAGCCAGAAGGAAGCAGAATCTAATAATAACCATCTGAATAGCACCCAGAGGTCATTCTGTCTGCTTGTGTGATGTTATGCTACATCTGCATTTCACAATGTACCTTAGTTATAGAAAAGAGAGCTTAGTACTGCATAGTTGGAACAAAAATGAAATAGTTCATTTAGTCAACGTAAGCCCACCCAGCTGCTCTGGCTGCCTTTTGAGGTTATTTACTGCTTTCTAGAAGGTTTGGGTCCCACAGGGAAATGCACTTCATGTGCCCATTTCCCATCAAATGTGCTTCATTTTCTATAGTGAGTGGTGTCTATAAATTCAGACAGTGGCAACAGTTAATCAAACTGTCATGGACTGGAGCCGATTAGAATATTCGGCTGTGTTTACATAGTTCTGTGATGACATGGATATTGCTTCCACCCCAATGTAACTTCCTTTTCAGCCCAAACGTAGGTGAAATTCCAGTTGTATTAATGTGGCAAGGAACACATTGCTTGTGCCAAAGAAACACAGTCATCTCTACCACCATCTGCTTTTCTTTCAGCAATGGGAGAGGCTGTCTCAACTAACTTCCTGACACAGACAAAGGTATTACTAATTGTTTTCCATATTCTGTCATAATAATCCAAAACATGACTTGATTTACCACTTCTGGCATGCTATCCTCAAGCATATAGAGCAGAGAAAAATTGAGGTGAATTTCTCCCGGCCTAGAATATGTGTATGTTGTTTTTATGTATTTCCATCATCATCACCTACAGCTACCTACTGGAGTGAACAGGCCAGGGGCATAGAGATTGGCATGAAGGTGGTTGTCAATCAGAACAACCTTTCACATGCTTTTAGTTTCAATCCATGTGATATAAGGCCTCTGCTTAGCATGTATGCCATCTATGTCTCCAATCAGCTCTGAAGAAATTCTGTGCTAGCAGCAACTCTAGCCTTTGATGGTTAAAGAACTTCCACAACAAGTGAGCAGTTCTCATTGGCACTGAGCACACCAAAGTGCCTCCATCACTTCACCTCAGTGTTGCAGGCATCAGGGCAGCATTTCAACTTGTCATGATCAAACTGATCAAACACTTCTATCTTGGTGTTGCCCTTTTTGATTATTTCTCTAGACAGACATAACCTTGTCTTTTCTAAAGGCTGAACAAACCATGGACTCTCAGGCACCCCTTGCCTGTCCTGTGCTCCAGATGCCAACCACGTTGGTGGCCCTTCACTGGACTTCCTCCAGTATGTCAGTGTGGTGCTGGGGAGCCCCAAACTGTACACAGCACTCCAGACATGGTCTCACCGGTGCTGAAAAGATGGGATGGATCAATTCTCCCAACCTGCTGACTACATTTTTGCTAACGTGGCCCAGGATATGACTGGCCCTCTTTATCGCAAGGCACAGTGGTAACTGATGTTCAACTTCTTGCCCATCTTGATCCTCAAGTCCTTTTCTGCAAAGCTATTTCTAGTCACTCCACCCCCAGCCTATCCAGCTGCATGTCATTATTCTGTCCTGGATCCAAGACATTGCATCTGTCTCTTGGAAACTTCATTAAGTCCCTGTGAGCCCATTTCTGTTTAGTTCCTCACAAATAACAGCTTTTCTCTCTACCTCAATGACTGCTGCCTCAGATGATTTGTGATATCACCCATAAATATCTGCTGCTTCAAGTACTCCAATGGCAACCATGCTACTAATATTCACATAAACAGGACATTTTTTTTTCCAAATATATCCCAGCATATCATAGCCAAAAATCAATCCACACTACTAAATAACTTGATTTTAAAGGATACCCGGCTTCTCCGCTTGCATCAGTGGCTTTGGGTCACAGGAGCGGCACAGCAGTTGGCTGTCACTAATAATGAATACTAGATTGGTGTTTGAAATCTTCTCTGCGTGATAAAGTCTGGAAAAAAAGCCAATAAAAACCTATGTTTAAATGAAGCAAGGAAATCCGTATTTGAGAAGGGAATACAGTATTGGAATAAAAGGAATACAACTTCACAGATTCAGTCTGTCTGCTACTGTTTATCTTTTCCATTAATGAACAGCAAGAAACATTTATAACAAATTTTGTAATCTTTTCAACATTTCCATGGTTCCCCCTTTTAACTACACTTAGTAGTGGAAAAAATGGGAAAGAGCATAAAATGACTTTAATTGAATTAATAGCTAGCTCTGTACTGCTACAACAGTAGCTGGACTGAGAAATCAGTTCAGCCTCCGTTCTTCCCCTAACAACACTGACAAAACCCCCATTCACAAAAACAAACAGACAAAACCCCAACACATAAACCTGTCTGTAAGAAGGGAGAGACAGAGGTTTAGGGTATGTATACTGTGTATTGAATGTGTATGTGTTGTATTTTTATGTACATATAATTCCACATAAGGCCTTTAAGTTAGTGGGAAAACCTGTTAATCTAACAGGTTAGTTGCTTTTAGTCGATTCTAAATACATTTTCATAGTGGATTCTAAATACATTTTCATACATGTATAAAATAACAAACACGTCTTTTCTATAGGTGGTTACTCTATATGAGCAGAGTTACATTACTTAGATGTGAAATGATCAGGTTATTTCCGAAATTTCACAGACGATGAGTTTGTACCACTTATTGGGTAGAATAAGAGGACAAAATACCTGTTAATTAAATACCTGATGTTGTGATTACATATCTGGTTGATTTAACCAGCTTAAATTGTCCTTTCATACTCATTCCCACACTGTGGCACTATTTTTGCAATATGAGTTTAATAATTTCTGTAGTCTTTCAGTAAACTGAACTAAAGAACTCTTCTGAAAACTCTCCAGATTAAAAAAAAAAAAAAACAACCCTATAAAAAACCAAACCAAACCCCAAACCCCCAGCTTAATGAGTTCTCTGTACAACCAGGAACGACACAAACACATACTCGCAACATGGAGGAGGAAGTATGGAAGTGGGAAAAAATGTCTGGGTGTTTTGGCTGTATTCACCATTCCCCAGCGTCCCCTGTCTTTCTTTCCTGCCTTGAAATATGGTCTTCAAGAATTTTGAAATCTGACTGTTAATTTTAATTTCTAAGACATTTTCAGAAACTCTTCATGTATGGAAACTTTCAGCCCAGCAGGCTTTTGTATGAAATGCAGAATTAAGTCCAAGTTGCTATGTTTCTGAAGTATCCTTTTTTTTTTTTTTTAATATTAAACATCGTCTTGAACAGGCACATGGCACCTGAAGAGTAATTTTTTTCATCACAGAACAAACCAGCATGGTCTGCTTAATAAGACCCGCAGCTCTTAAATCATGAGCACTGTTGACTAGAAGGTAAATTTGAAGACAAATTGCATAATCTCTTGGCCATCAAAAATTCAAATGCATAACCAGATTAAAGAAAATAACCTTCTGAATACTGCAGAATGCCTTTAAATTCACATAATAAATTACAAGAAAATAAATTGTAGCAGAAACAGAAATACAATTTTGATGACGCATATACAGACTATAAAACAAAATTCTGACTAAAGTATTTCTATAATTCTTCAATTATTACAATTAAAATTCCTTCTAAACAAATACAAAGAAAATGCAATTTATCATTTTACTGCCTCTATACTTCTTTGTCTTTCTTCTGTAAGTGTGGTGTAAATAATCCAAACTATATATATATATTTTTTTTGTTCTTATAACAGTGTCGTTATCTTTTGTAAAATAAATGAATATCCAAAAGTTTTTATTTATATTGAAGAAAATTTACCTGGAGCAGTTTATACAGTCTACAATCCCACTAAAAGATTTATCATCATTTTCAAAGAAATACTGAGTTTGCTCAGTGATACAGCTTGTTTTAGGCAGGGCAGCACCGAAATCGTCATCTTCCATGTCAGCTGTCAGAAAGAAGAAAATAAATACATAAACAATGACATTTTTAAGTCAGAGACACAATGGGGAGATCCAAATATGGCCCCCAGCCTAGATTCTTACCTTCTACTTCACTCAAAGTTGACTCTTTAACATTCTCTGGACTTACCTGCCTCAAGGAAACGTGGAAAAGTCAAGCTCAAAAACAGCTGCTGTAAGATAGACCTGAACACAGAAAGATAATATACATTTGTTAAAGGCTTTTTGCCATCTTTGTGTTTTACTGGGTCCTTAAAAGCTACTCAAATAAGAGTAATTAACAATGGAATCATTGTGGCTAATTATGCTTTTGCCAGTTATTGAAGCTGTGTTTCTTTAAACCTTACAGTTTAGCCCTGGTTTTCTGTCCACGCTTTCTCCCAGGTCTTCTTTCACACTGATCTTTTATGCTACTGTTGAGATTTGCTGTCATTTGTGCTCATAACTCACATAATGGAAATGTTATCATGCCATCCATGTCCTCCTTTTATACCTCTGCGGGAGGTGGAAGATGCATGTTGGCGTCCCTCTAGCACTTAAACTAACCAGAACTACTTTGAACACACTCAGGAAAAATGGTCCTGCATTAGATACTTTATACTGATTAAGGCTGATTAAATTGCTGAGAAGGAGACGAACACTGGAGTATTACAAGTATATCATAAAAACCATTACTGTAGCAGTTGACTTTTAAAACCATCTCTATTCCTGCTCTTGAGGTATAGAATATGTTTTCCTCCTAGATGCTGCTGAATACTTAGGCTTAAAGAGCTCCATTTATTTAAAATTATTTTCCTTTGCTCATGATCATATTCTTCCTATTTTATTTACTTGAAGCAAGTACTGGCTTGCCACAGGCATGGCCCCCTTCTCTTCTACCAACCTGTCAAAACAGGAATCGCAATTTAGGTTCCCTGACTCCCTGCTTATGCTTAAACCTTCTTAAGTTGAAGTTTCCTGTCATCATGTTTTAGGTTTCCTTCTGCCTAAAAATAATACTTGATCTCTCCTCATCTCATCCTGCATTAGAGCTTCTTCTGCAGAGAGAAGGGACTGTATAACTTTATGCATCCTCCAAGACTTTTTTCATTTTCTCCTTACCCAGTGTGATCCATGTGTAAAGAAACAGCATCTGCCTGTCACCTTTCCAGTGGAGGCATTGCCTGAAGGAGCTCTGGATTCACAGCCACAACTTTGTGCCTTGAGCGATCAGATGGACAGTGCACCAGTCATCATGGATGAGCAGAGACCTGACGCCATTCACAGAATCACGGAATGGTTTGGGTTGGAAGGGACCTTAAAGATCACCTAGTTCCAACCCCCCTGCCATTTGCTGACAAAAAATAGTAATCCTTTGTGAGGATTCAACAGAATTTACAGGGAACTGAGTGAAAAAGGCAGCCTGGGAAAACTGTAAAATCTTCTGAGTCAAAAGAGCATGAAGGAGAAATGATACGTTCTCTCTTAACTAAATGCTGACGTATTGCATATAAATTTTGAAAATTATCACTCACACCTTTATCCCACATTGTTGCCTGAAACACTATAGTTTTCTTTAATAACCTGGTTTCTCTTATTTCTCTGCATTTGCTTTTGCCAGGTGTCTCACTGAATCCATTTTTGGTCGGCCCTTTTCACTCTGCTTGCTTAATGGCCTTCTCTGCCTGCTTCTGACCTAGATTCCATTAAAAACATGTCCACAGAAAGTACTTTCATGAGGTGCTTTCAAGTTAAACATCACACAAAATAAACCGCAGGTCTAAATTGAGTCCAGACCACTGATTCTGATTTGAACACCGATAACCTAAAGTTTCTCTGCTTGAGAAGGGCTCAAGTTTCTCTTCTGGATTATTGCCCATCTCCAGTTTTTGAGGTTTGCTGTTGTGCAAGAAAACTGAGATTTTTGCTTTTGCTGTTAACAAAATGTAACCAACAATAAAAAAAAAACAACATAAAATTTTCATAGTGCTATCCGTGAGAAAATCACTATATGTTTATTCAGCTGCTATATATTTTAATTCTTAGTTTCATAAAGTAGGTAATTTATTCCAGTTTGATAAGTATTATATAAAATAAGCATAACAAAACTTTAGAAAAAGGAACCAACAATCTCCAAGGGTGCAATTCACACCAATGCAAAAGTATCACATCAGTCCCAATTACTTATCCCACTTGGTGCTGGGGTAAGTAGCTGGTAGGGGTGTCTATCTACATGGCTCTGAAATGGGTAAAAGTATTTCTGTAGCTATTACGAATAATGCACAAACCAAAGTCAAAAGAAAAGAAAGCTCCTTAATGGATCTTTGGTTTTACAGATACAGTATTGTGTTCGTGAAAGATAAACCTAATTACTGGTGCAATTCTGCCTCTCTCAAGATCAATCCCAAAACTCCACAACAGTCCAAATAAAGTAACTTTTCCCTTTCACCTAGAAAACGCTATGACACATGACTATAGAATTATCCAAAATGCTTCATAGGTATTTGCTTCCTTTAAATAGTTCAGTAGTGCTTTTCACATTCCATTTCAAAGAACCAACTAATAATTATCATCAGAACCTTTAACTGAACTGTGACATTGGATAATGTATTGGATATCCTGCAGCCTGAAGCCAGATTTCTTTACATTTTGCAGTAGAGAAGCTTCATGTGTTTTTGTAAGATGATTCACTGAAAAGCAAACACTGATTTTCTCAAGGCTTCTTGCTAGAAAAAGGGAAAAAGGATATTCTGAAAGAGGGAATCAAGTGATCAATAATTCTAAACTTAATAACTTCATCTGAACCTTCACACCTGCTGGTCAGACTTAGACCATTAATCCAAACTCTGTTTCCTGAAGCTGATTTTGTAGTCAGAACACGCAATCACAAAACCTGGCAAGAGCAGTTTTGAATTCAACTGTTGACAGAACACTGAATTTCCCATGGAGATTGGAGACATAGCTAAGAATTTACACCATGAGAAAGTGCAGAAACAAAGGCTTCAGACTAATACAGTCTCAACCTACTGAATAATTCTAGTTTGGACATACAGATTTCTGACACACTTGCACTTACCAGGCAGCTGCCGAAGCCCACCATCCTAGATGCAAAATATCTGTTATCGTAGGCTGGGAGAAAAGGAAGAGACATTATGTTACTTGCATAAACACTTGCACACTTTTAAGGGAATGCCAGTCACCTCACAAGGGTCTACTAACCACATAAGCAGAACGAAGCCCAGCTCCTTGCTTTGGCTCTTCTTCAGGATCGCAGACCGATTGATAGTCGTACGACTTGTTAAAGGCATACAGGGACATGTTAATCAGGTTTCGCATCAAGCCAGGATCGATTTCACCAAAAAATCTTCCAATCTGATTAGGGAAAATATATGGAGATAAGTTAAAGTATTTTCAAGTATTTTTATCACTAAGAAGTGAACAGTTCTGATTTTTCCTCCCTACTATTTTTCCCTCTACGCAACTCATCCGCTGGTGCTGCTTACATATTTATTTCTTTGTTTGACGATTTCTCTCCCAGAAACTTAGTTGGAGAACTCCAGTTAGACAGTAACTGTTAAATGCATTGTCAATGAGACCACCTTGCTTGGGGAAGAACAAGAAGAATACGGGAAAGAAGGTGTGTGTATGCCATTCTACCTGCCCTTACCATCATAAGTCCACGGGCAGCCTACCAGCCTAAGGGCAGAGCAGAAAGAATGCAACTTGGTAGAAGTACGGCATCTTCAACCATAAATAAGATTGTGAAAAAGACTAACAAAATAACTGGAATTTCTGATACAACAAATTTATTTGTGATTTGGAAATGTTATTCTTAGAGTAAGTTGAGAGTGAAAAGCTATTTTTTTCTCTTAAAACTTCTTCCTATTTTATGTCATGTTCTGTCCTTAAAAATATACATACCTGTTGTGTATATTCATCCCGATTTGACATCAAAAGAAATCCACCATCGTCAAGGATAACACAGTCCACATGCTATTATAAGAAAGTAAAATATGCTTTGCAGAAAGGATTTGTCAAGAGAACACTCTGTAAGAAACTATTTCTTATTCAACACTTAAAAAGTATCTTCAAATCTATGTGGCTCAGGCTAAATCACAACCCCATAGCCAAGGGCCAATATTAAGCTATAATAAGCAGCATTATCAGTATTATAAAAGTTTGTTCAGATCAAAGGCTTATTTGTGGCTTAATTTCATAAAAGTTGTTTTGTAAATTCTTATTTGCTCAATACTTCGTTAGTTCTGAGTGCTATATCCTTATTAAATCTGATTATAATTGAATCTCAACTCATAATAAGGGGCTATAACTTTTCATGTGCTTCAGCCATGCTTAAAGTCCTTTTCCATTTGCAGCTTTTAATGGTAAAAGTCTTAAGGGCAGACTGTCAGCTCACCAGTCGTGCTTATTTTCACTTGCCAAGGACTGTAGTGGGTTTCTTCCACATGTCAGGTGCAGGACTGGGAAGCCCACTGGTTCCCTGCGCTTTGCACTTTGTAAAAGATCCTTGCAGTCAGAGATTGGAGAGATAGCAGTGAGGCCAAACAGAGAACCTCCCAGAGTACCCTTTTTGCTGTAACTCCTGCATTTAATGATCTTCACACTCCGCGAAAGAATTCACGGAAGACCTGAGCGGAGGCAGCTTTTAAGCACATGGCAGAATCTGATACTGTGCTTGCCCCCAAAGCTGGGCTCTCCTGAGCGCACAGGATCCCCAAATCCTGAATGGGATGGGAACAGAGGAATGGAGGATGACTAATGATTGCACATGACGTATTCTGGTGCTTTTCACTTTGCATTTATTCTTCTCTAAGGTCTTTTTCTTCTAGTGTTCTTTTTCTTGGGGTTTTCTTTTTCATTTTTTTTTTAAATTATTCCCTTTTCTTAGGATTCACCTCTTGCTCTGAAAGTTACTTTTACATCTTTCTCACATTTTTCTTTGCATCATTCTCTACTGCTCTTGCTCTATGTTTTTCCCCTTCCCTCTAGTTCTCATAACCTCATTGCAATGATTCTTGCAACAACTACTTCACCTGACTTTTGTACCTTTTGTACCTTTTTTCACCCCCTCCCCTCCTAATCTTCATCTCTTTCTCGACACAAATGACTAAGTCCCGTTTTCTGTACAATTAATCCTCAAACAATAATGATAGAATAGTTGCCTTAGATAAATCTAGAGAGATTAAGTGAATTTTCATAATCTGCCAGATATTCATAAAGTGAACATATTCTTACCATACTGTTTCTCTCACAGCCACAGATTTCACTGTTGCACTAAAAAACAGAAGCACAGTAATATTCACAAAAATGTTTCAAAGGAAACTATATTTCACAGTGATACTAATCAATCAAGACAAGAACAAGTAATTTGAATTTCAATATCTGTATATTAATCAAAATTAATTTTGAGTGCGTGTCATTTGTCACAAATATCTCTGAACAACCTGTATTCAGTAATTATCAACAGCACAAGCTCTACTGTCTTCCACAAAGTCTTTGATACATCTCCCTTTTTAAGAATGCTCAATATATTAGAGAGAAATAGTCTGGGGGACTTGCCAGAATGTCAGTGTTGTGAGTATAAAGTAAAAGAGAAAGAACACGTGCATTTCCATGTACTTGGGACATGGAAAGAAAATCCAGAAAACGTGCTGCCAACTATCTTTTTTGACCGTGAAGAGCTTCACCAGTCTCAAAGCTTGGGAATCCCATGTGATAAAGGAAGCCCACCATCTCCAGTTAGCTTGTATGGCTTTGATTAACAGCATGTTTTTCTCTTTTTCTTGCAGTATGCATATACATACGGACATAACTGTCTCCTTGCGTTGTGTCCCGAGCAAAACAACTACTGGACAATGCTGCAGTCACTCATCTCAAATGAATTCTGAGATATTCCTCTTTCTTTCTTTTTTTCAGTTACATATTTTTGTCAACATGCAAAAATGTGCAACATTGCCGCATCCAATTGTTCCATAATTATCTGCATTTTGAAGCTCTGCTGTTCTATTAATGTATTATTAATTCCTCAGTTTTTCCTTTGATTTGGCCTCTCCTCCTTCCTATTTACACCTAAGCATTAGAAGTGAGGAATGAAAGGGTCAAGCATCTATTTCATTAAGTTCTGCTGAAATGCTGTGACATCAGTTGCCATATAAAACCTTACTTATGCATGCTCCATATTAAATAAAAATAGATTGACTTTTTTCTGTTGTTTTGTTGGTCTTTTTTAAAACCAATTCTTTTGCAGATTTTATTCACTGCTACAGCATAATCTTAGTAGGGAGCCTACTGGCTGGAAGAGGTCATTTTCCTGTGTCTTCATCCATGTTCTATAATTATGAAAGCAAGACACGTACAAAATACAGCCTGTTTCAACATAGATTTATTTTGTGCATTTGGATGATTTAAATACCACAACTACTTGGCAACTACGCATCAGTGTGACTCTGGCACAAAGAGCTGTTAGACCTATTTGCATCTGAAGCTTTGAGAAATGCAAATAAAGTTCAAAAAAGACTTGGTCAATTGCTTACCAGGCTCTTGATTGTGGTTTTTGTGAAATTTTCCATCCAGCTGGTTGCGTCAATTTTTATTCCAACAACTAACAAGAAATACATGAAAGTCTTTTTTAGTAAAATGAAAAAAAAAAAAAAATAAGGTAACTGTAGAATCCTAAAAAAAGGGGGGAAAACTATAATAACATCTAAATTATTAAACTGGAAAAGGATAAAATATGAGTTTTGCTCCGTTTTCTGACCACCAGCATCCTTCATGAGACTAATAAATTAAACACTCTTACTCAAACCCAGCCAGATCTTTGGCTTGATTTCACCAGCAAGATTAAAAGAGTCTCAGAGAAAAGATTGTTATATAAAGTGAAGTTCCTTTGAAATCTCAATTCAATTTCTAATTCACTGTTGAGCAACAACCAAATAATGAATGTATTCAGCACCACTCTATCTTACCTGCTGGTTTCAGAAGCTTCCCATTTATTGTTATTTCCACAGCCTTGCTTACCATGATACCTGTTTCATAGCTATTGGCACCACTTTCTGAGAGTATAGAAGGGGAAAAAAAATAGTTAGGGTGATATGAATGCCTCTTCCTCTGAAACTGAAATTCACGATTATTGAAATACCCAGAATTATTAAAAAAAACCCCACCGTAATCAAAAGCACCGCCCTAGTTTCACTATTCATTTATCACCTGTAAGAACTCAGATCACCAACATCTGGATGACTAAGAGAAATATTTTTGTTTACTTTTCTTCATTCACTTTTTGCACACAGTTTCACTGCTTCCTAAAGTTTCTGTAGGCTTTTTTTTTTTTTTTCTTTTTTTTTTCCCGCAAGCAGAGCCAGGAATACTTTTACGCATGTGAGCAGCTCTGTTAAAACCAGGATCGGAGCCAAAGATTTTATCCTGCTGTCGTCTGTGTATTTTTCAATGCAGAGTATACTGACACCGCTCGCTACCCAGCAATTACTCCTCTGACGGACTTCAGCCTGTTTTCAACACTGCTTAGTATGAGAAAGCAAGTTAGAAATACATTCCCTGGATCTTTTTGAGGAACAACAAAGGCTTCGGGGAATTCACTTAATTACCTTGTTACTATTTGATTGAGAAAAGATGCAATAAATGAGTATGAAATAACAGCAATAAAAGATCCCATATGTTTAAGAGAGGAGTATGGCGTTTGTGGTAGCATCTCATTTTTAGCCGAGCTTGGCGAGGTTAATGCTGCTCACATCAGTAACGAGCGCTTACTGTTGTGCATATATAGGTCTTAAATATCACGGTATTTCAGACAAACTGGTTTTGGTGAATAAGCGCAACTTGAAAGAGAATTCAAAAGCAAAGTTTACATTAAGCAGCACTGCAGTGGGCAGAGTTGGGGACTGTTGCCTGTTTTACCTGCTCCCCCAAGTTAGGCTTGGTGTTGAGGACTTACACAGAACTCAGCCCAAATAAGGCTTTCTTAGGTAGTGTTATTGTCCCCAGTGCGATTTTCTTTTGCTTCCTTTTAAAATACTTCTGTGAAAGCATCGCTGTAAAACATTGTTTCAGCATAATAAATGAACACCGGTACTCTGCATGTTTTCAGCTTTGTTAATTCTGAGCATGCAGGGCCACCAGGGTCGATGACAAATTATGACGTCCCTTGTTTAGTGCCCGGCTAGCTACCTTTTCCTTAATAATAGGTGACATCCCACGATTTTTTTTTTCTTATGGAGTGTTCCACTTGCATGCTTTATCAGTGACCTCAACCGGTATAGGAAACTTCCATAAGTACGCTTATATTGGACTCGTTAGCTCTGGCATTTCAAAACAGTGATCACTTACTGTTGTAGTATGGAGCTGTGAAAATATAGTTGTCATTATCTAAACTCCGTTTATAGAAGCTGACTTCATAAGTTTCAGCATTTTCCAACCAATCTTCTCCTGCCCTAATCACAAAGAGACAGTGATCAAAAAAAGACAAGTTAGTATCTCATTAAAGCTGAGCTACAGGGGACGGGGGTTATGCTTCACAATTGGAAATTATGTGAGATTCATTCATATAGCCCTCAGATTTTGTCATCTCTCACTGGTTAACTGCCAGGTGTAATTTTTTTTTTTTTTTTTTCCAAAGTGGAAAAAATAAAGGAAAACAGTATTCTTGGAACAAGGTGGATCTTGTCTCAATGTTTTTAGATATATTGAGACAAATAGAACTGCAACACTACTTACAACAGAACATAAACAAACTTTTATAGCACACGCTGTCTCTTGAGTAATCACCCCAAAAGATTTTATATCATTAATAACACCAAAACAGAAAAGAAACTGATTTTGGGAGTAAAATTCACTGTTATTTTCCCATTTTGGGGAAACACAGAATAACCTAAGAAAATCAATAAATCTGCCATTTACCAGTATATCTGTACTGGTGCCCTCAATGTTCCCAGTCACTGTTGTGGGGGTCTGGTTTATTATACAACCACTTCCACATTTCCTTTTTGCCCTCTGGTAACAATAATTTTTTCTCTCCTGAAGTCCCTGGGCCATTTGGTCTGCTCTTATTAGTCTAAAAAATATATATAAATTACCTACTGCTTTACAGTATTTGCAGCCTGCCAAATGAATGAGTGCTTAGGAGTAATTAGGGATTAGCAGGGCCCCACTACTACCGCAAGGGCACTGCTGTTTACTGCTACTCTACACTGATTAGAAAATTGGATTACGAGGACTGGCTATGGAAATAGTGTTACAGATCAGTTTCGAGCAGTGACACAGGTAAAATCAAAGAAAATCAAGACATTCCATTCATTTCATAGTTATCAGCAGAGATCAGACTGTAGGAGAAGTTATTTGTCATTCAATAAATCCATTATCTAACATTCCACCCTTTCAGGTTTCAAAATTATCATATTATACTATTTTATAACAATTGTTACCTTTTTGGGAACACTCTAGTAATTCCACCATCTGTAACAACAAATTGGGCAACAACTCCATCACTGTAAGAAAAATAAGATTTAAAATGAAAACTGACTGAAATTCTCACAAGTTCCTATGTCAAGGGTTGACATTTAAGTGCATAACTGTGAATTAAATACCTGCCCTGTGTAAACATTAACTGTAGATACACACACATGCATTTTATTTTTTTGTAAAACCTTGAAATGCACCAAAAAAATCACCGTCAATAAAAAGAATACTTACAGAGAGAGTTTACTCCAATAATTTTGGGCAAGTTCATTTGTAAATCCTGCATCCAGCAAAACTCTAATGACCATATCAGTATTACCTATCAAGAGAGTTAAGACACTGATCTGAAACCATATGACATGGAGTTTCATTAAATGGCTAAATGAAATTCTGAGTTGTCAAGATGCTACAGCCACAAAAAATGGGCCGTTTCTATTAGACATACTGTCTAACTTCAAATTAAGTCAAGTACTTACCGTTAAATAGATGGCGCTCACACTGTTGACTTCACTTAAACTTTTCCTTCATTGTATCCTAAAAAACTATCTTTGTGTCATAGGAATAAGCAAGGTGATAAGGGTACAGGTCCCAGCTTTGCAAAGCCCCTATACTGAATTTGGAAATTAACCTATTTTTAAAGCATGTTTTCATTCAAGCATTTTTTATCTCAAGTGATGCGATGAAACAATACTTAGTTAGACTTACTCTTAGATGCAACAAAATGGAGATAAATCAACTACAACATAAATATATTTAAATCGGTTAGGTCCTAGCCTGGCCTATTTGCCACCTGAAACTGGGTACAGGGAAATCAACTAATTTTTAACTAGTGGCTTAGATGGATAGGTAATTTTTAAATATCTCTGAAAAAAACGGTTTGAAGTCAGGGCTTCTCAAGCGTCTTTTTCAGTACCGCTTTGCAGGAGAAAGTTCTAGGAATGGTCAACAGAAGCAAACACACACTTTAATACAGACTTTACCACTACGGAAAATAAAACAGGGCTAAATTGGAGCTGAATAATGTAAAGTGAAAGTCTGACTCTTGGTCTTCAACGTCACACAGTAAACCAGTGCTGGTAAATTAGTCGTCCTATGACTGGAACCTGCAGCTCTGAATTCTGCCAAACCCCAGCCGCTCAGCCTTGCTGAGGAGCCTGAAAACTCCTTCTGGGGAAAAATAAAAATGAAATCCACCAGCTTTTCTTCGGTTTTGCTCCATAGAGGGCTGTGACAGGCTCTGCGCTCACCCTAAGCCTCGGATTCCAGAAAACTAATATTCACCTTTTTTAAAAAAAATTACTTAATTCAATCTGTTTTCACAAAACAGAACAATAGGGGCATGTATTTGGGTACTGAAAAGCTCCATAAACTTCAGCAAAATGGCTTTTTTATAAAATCCACTGAAGTCTGAATGTGTGAGCATGCTACGCAAAGAGCCAGCAGCTCTGATTCACCAGCAGGAAGCACTGTCTCATATCATCTTAATTACATTAATTCAATTCTCATTAGATATATTTACATAGCTTAGCTAGATAAACATCTTAAACTACATCAAATGCCACAGACTCACCTTCCCTATTTGCATGCACACTGTCATGGGATGGTATCTAACATAATTTAGGGAACTGTTTTAAAAATATTTCTTCATCTGGAAGAAATGACAAAAGCTCACAGGATGAAATCTGGATGGCCTTACTGCATCCACATTGTCCTAGAAATTAAATTGAAATTCTACCTGAATATAAATATCAAAATACATCTCTTTCTTAGATTTAAGTTTATCTCTGCTAATATAGGCTCCTAATATTTTACCGGATGCAGTTTTTGTTTAGGACCCCTCGTACTGCCTGCATCTTCACAAAGTGAGACTTGCTTACTTACATTAAGCAGATGTCAAAGACAAGTAGGGTCTTACTGCCCAGTACGTAACTGCTCTTACTGTCCCCTTAGTAATGCCAGAGGTAGTTGTCCGTCTGTCTTTCTGGCCAACTTCTAACAGGTTAAAGTTGAATGAGGTGAGTCAAAATATAACTGGCACTAAACTTACAGTATATAGAGTATTTTAATTTGGGCATTTTACTAGTAATTCCATTTGAAAAACATTTTTTAGCTGAGATAATTTCCATAGCCAGTGTTTTCTCTAGTCAACGCTGCTTACTTATTCGGGAGACTATTTTTAAAGTAACTTAATTATTAGAAAAAAGAAGGAAAAAAGTGAATTTTGTTGTGGATTCCAAAATGAAATATAACAATAATTTGATAACACTTTGGCATAATTACTTACTAAGCCCTAGTGTCTATTGCAATATCACTAAATGTGTCCTCAATATTTGCTTATAGAACTAGTGAATATTAAACTAGAATTTTCATTTATTAATCGGTTTAATCACTTGAGGTGAATGCTTTCATTTCCAAGATTGAGTAAAGGGACTCAAGTAAAATTTCAGTCAGTCAGCAATGTGTCAATGAATAAGATCACTTTATTAAAAACAACATCACCTACACGTGTATGCAAAAATAGTCTTTTGCGAGAAGATCTCATATCTAAGTGCACATTCCTTCAGTTACATGGGCTAGCAGAGAGATTGTTATTTAATTGATGGGTGATCCCTGGCAGCAACATGTTAAAAAGACTTGGGGAATGCAAGACACACACACAAAAAAACTTTATTCCAACTATTTATAAATTATTAATGATGCTAAACAGACTTGTATGCATAAACAAACAAATCCAAATGTTGAATCTTTCATGAGAACAAGAGTTTAATGCATTACTTATGGTTCGTTCAAAAGCGTAACTCTTCATTTATTCTAAATGGAGTTTAAGGCCCAATTTAAATATGTGAGAACCTTCCCAAAGCCCGGTGCTCACCACTGCAGCAGCTACATCAGTCTGTCTTACACAGCTCAAGCTCAAGCAAGATCTCTTTAACCAATTTGTGAAACAGCAATAGAACTTCCGTATCTTTTATTCTGGTTATTGGTTATTTTGGTTCTTGGCTCCTTTTATTTACTTATTTTGATTATACAAGCTGACGAGAAAGCAAACCGAGGATTTCATCACGAGATTTTGAAGTCTATTTGAGACTTACTTTGGCTGATATGCTCAAAATCAAAATATTTGGAGTTTATTAAAATGAACTGGTAGTAATTTGTTGCTAGAACAGAATGCTGAGAGGAATTGTGGAAAACACTGGATGCATAATGGCCTGCAAACTTTCTTAAATAAACCCAGAAAATTGCAAACTATTTTACATTCTTCTCCTTGGGTATAAAATCCCATCAGTATATGTATTTCTACTAAAAAACATAAGTGAAGACAAAAAACAAAATGCCCAGTGATTTGGGCATGAAAGCTGTCATCTTGACTAATTCTCATTTATGAGTAAGTACTTTCCCAAAGAAAAATTTCAGCAAATTGAGAAGAATACTTACATGATGAACTGCTTGGAGTATTTCTGTCAATAAATTCATTGAAATTTAATAGAAATTCAGTGTTGTTATCTGATTTTTTTACATCACTACAGTATTCTCTGAAAAACAACAAAACATCAGTCTTCTCAGATTTGTCTCCTTTGCTCCTAAAGCAGATAAATATAGCTCAGCAATTTTTAAGCCCAAGTAGAACTGTGCAACTATAATGAGGTGGCTGGCATTAGTACGACAATGGACGACCACGGTCAACACTGGATGTTGACCATACTGAATGTTTTAGGCATCTACAGGAAATAAATTATCAAGTGCCTGCCTAAATCTGAATTATAGGAAGACCCCATGTATGAGATAGTGCATAGGTTTACAAAAAAACCACTCAAGATCAGTGTAGGCCATGAAATTAGGAGATCATAGAGTCTATAAACTAAACAAGAAAATGCCCAGTGAATTTAGTCTGCTCCTGGGTTAAACCATACTGGAGGTACATGGAACTCCTCTTTAAAAAATAATCACTTCATGGTCAACTAAGGCAAGATTTATGGGATAAGGTCCTATCCTCTGAGAAGTCTTAAAGACAATTTTAATAGGGTATACACCACATAAGCATATAAACACTCTTCGTTTTGACATATGCGAAACAGATAAACAGTAGACTACTGTCCTGTACATAATGTAATAAAATAAAGCAATACATCATTGGGCAATTCGCTGAATACAAGCAAGCCCAATAAAAGTCACTGGGCATTTTGAAGGCAGATATTAGATGGTGAGTGGCATTAAGCAACTTAAATTAAAATGTAGAGAGTATTCAGCACTAAAGCAGGGAGCTCTCACTTTAAATGAGCTTTTTATATTAAATCAATTTCATGAACAAAAGAAGTCTGTTCAAGTATTTGATGTGAATGAGCTATCTTATCGCCCTTTACTTGCTTTACCATGATCCCGAAAGGCAGAATTTGCCTTACTATACCAACAGTCAGATTTAAACAGAGCTCCATATCAAGCTGGCTTTGTTCATGTAGATCAGCCTAACAACTAGGGACTTGCTGCAAACTGCTAAATGAAACAATTGATTATCAGTAACTTCAGTCCTTCAGAAAAAAAAAAAATAAAAAAAAAAAAATTAAACAGTTCAGCTGGGAATACATTTGAAGAAAGACAACTATGTTTTACACACGAATCTAACATAGAATCTACCTAAACCAGCCTAAATTTAAAAGGATACAGAAATTTCTATGATGAATAAGCAATGGAACAATTCTTAACTGAACTTGATGGTACAACATTTCCTTTATTTATCATAACTATCTTTTAAAGGAAATTATTTTTTAAGAAGTATTTATCATACCACATTTCCCTTGCAAACACATATTTACAAGGTCAACAAGGACTACATCATTTCACATGAAAAAACAGGGAACTACTGAATTTACTCGATCAATTTTGAATCATTTCTTTGTTCCATGGATCAAAAACTAATTCATCCTTAAGTGATAGAGAGCTTTGAAACACTTTGTCTTGGAGTTGGAAAACATCTCAAGATAAGTATTATGGTACCTATTTTTCAAATAAGAAGCTAACGTACAAAGTTGTAAAATCTTAAAAGTCACAGCTGCAAGAAATGAGCAGATATGTGTAAGATTTCCATTAAAAACATCAATAAATGATGACGTGTCAGATTTTACAGCTCCTTGATGAATATAAGAAGGAATCAGGGCCTGAAGATGCTATTTACTCTTGAGCAAGAAGAAAAGATTGATCTCGTAGAACATGAACATAATAGCTGTTCTTTTACTTAATGTTTTTTTACCAAAATGAACTTTATTGGTCAAGTCTGTATTTCGTACATGTCATTAATCTGATCAAATGCCTATTTACTGCTGAAATAATACTTATTACTGGGAAATTAACCAACCTTGGTGCTATAAACGTATAGCCAGCTTCATCAAAATGATCAAGCTTCAGTGTTTCTGTATCTACAAAGATGAAGAGTAAACACCAAGTAAGTAAACTGGGCTTTTTGCCATCATTTTTCTCAAAATATTTGACTAGCTTTTGCATGCATCCATGAATTTAGAAAGAAATGGGTTTTTTGAGACACTTTCCTGGTAACATACCTTATACTTAGTATTTCACAGTATTGGAAGAAACTATTTGATTATTATATTAAATATACACCTGGCAACAGTAATGTATCTAACAACTTCATTAGAGAAAGCATTTCATTATCACGACAACATGAAAACATGTAAGATGTTTTCATTAGAATTACAATCCAATACAAAGAAATATTTGGGACGCTGTGTTGTTAGAACATGAAGGAAAATGCTTCTAGTATTTTCTGCAATAAAGTTGAAAAAACATCCATATAAGCATCACTTTAAATGATACTGAAAATAATGGCTTTAAAAGCTGGTGTCACTGAACTCTGATAGGACCAGACAAAGAAGGATTAGAGATTAGCAACATATTGAAGTGTGCATGAATACAGAAAAAAACACTTTTCCCCCCCTTTCTATTGCTATGGTACCCAATGATCATGGGAAAAAAACCTGAGATGAAGAATACAGAGGAGAATATCCAGTAGGAATAGAAATATAAGTAAAAAATATCAACTGCAGTAAACAGAAGGAAATTGAGCAACAAGAATATACTTGCCCTTTTTGATTGCCACTATCCATCAGAAAGAGAAAGCAGGGAAACAGAAAAAAACAGGGTAAAGCAAAAGGGGTCACAAACCAATATTTTATTCAAACAGCCCCTTGAATAAAAATATTGTGCGTAGATAGATCAAAGGTTCAGTTTACATACAGCTGTAGTCTGGAAAAAACACAAACATCTTTGAAGACTGAAGAATATGTCCCTCTGTTATTTCTCAAGTACCTTCTATATACTGTGGCTATTTCAAGGGTCTGTTTTGCAGATTATATTAATATAAATGCAAAACCAGATGATCTAATCCACCAAGAGAACCACATTCACTCACTAAAACTTTAATTTTGAACCATTTACTCTTTGACAAAGTTATGAAACAAATCACTGATTATTAAGAACTTGCCATATTCTACTTCATATGCAGGAGGTGATGGTAGACAACAGTGATTTAGCGATAATCAGGTTTTCTTTAACAATATCTATGCCTGTCAAGGAGATTCATAGTGCTTTTCTAACTTGCTATTTAACTGCATATTTGTTCAAGTTCATTGTAACACTTGGATACCAAGTTAAAAGGATGTGATGGGTTCTATTTTGTCTACTATCTCTGTTACAGTTAAACTACATGTAATAAATACAAAGCTTTTGAATACTCACAAGTATCATTTCCAATTCTCTCTCCAGAATCTGTAAATGGCTTGAAATTAGTCTAATCCAAAAATACATTACAAACATCCACTGCAACTATGTGTAAAGTGCAAAATAAAAACCTAGCCGTGAGCCAAGCCAAACAGCGCTTTCCCATTCATCTACTTCTACAGCCAGCAGAGGCAATTTGCTAAATGTGATACTGTAACTACTGTAAAAATAACAAAAAAGTGCTTTACTACTACAGTCTATATCATGACATCTAGTTAGTAGAATGAAAAAAATTATTATCCAGACCCTTAAAATGACAGCAACAGAGGATACACAACGCAATGATTCTACAGGTACAGAGCAAGTGGGAGGGGATTGTCAGAGGAACTGGGGTACCTGCACATATTCTATCTTTGTAGAATATTTTGTGTACCTTGGGTGTTACAACGGGGTTAGAATCATTGCTGCAGGTTTTGGGTACATCATGATAACATCAGTGAATTCCACAAAATTTATGAATTTTAAACATTGCTTTTTTAAGTGAATCTGAGACTTAGCAATACTAGACAAAATCAGGGAACCTTCGCAGTACTTACACCTGGCTTGAGTTATTGGTTCTTCTATTTTGGCTTTAATATAATAAAAGCTGTATGATGGTAACACCAGTGCCAAACTGCAACAGAAAGGAGACAAGGAAAGCAATTATCTTATTTGCAGCAGTTTTCCAGTTTCAACTCCTATGTGTTTTGAAAACAATTAACAATTTTGGAAGTTGGATCATCATGAGACAAGACTGTCATATAGCGACATACCAGCCTCACACTTTGTAATAGACACAAGTAGCTTCAGGCTGGTCTTGTAGTCCCCTGTGTTCATTTTCACTCTTATTTATGCATTTAATCATAAATGCACTTTTTAAGGGATAAGGGTCTTTCCAAATAATTGCAAATAATAAAACCCATGGTTTCTTGTATCTTCCTCTAACATATTTAGCATGCCAAAGTAACCCCCGCTAAAGTGATCATTGACTGTGATCACAGCATGTGGTACTGCACGGATTAATAAAACAGCTATCAGTATACATTAGGAAATGTATCTGGCAATACTTGAATTCACATTACATTCAAGATGCAAAATATATTCTCGAATCATGCAGTCACCGTAAAAAACCTTTGAACATCCTTGTTCAATAATATTTTAAAATTTGCAAAGCATTTGCAATATATTTTCTTTTAGGTTATACTTATTTTTGTTCAAAAAATATAGGGCTTCTTTCTACCTCTAAATTCAATACACGTGTAGAAGAGTTCTGCTCTAAAAAGGTACGTAAAGGACAGGAGGTACGAGTAATCATTAAATAGGTAGCATCATCTCCCACTTTCCATCCTTAATATTTGCACTTGGATTTCACGACTGTAAAACTGCAATGGTTTCTAATGGATAGCCACAGAAATTAACATTAAAAAAGTTGTACAATTGAGTCATACATGAGATGACCTTTAATGATACATTTGCCATTTAAACAGAACGTAAGTGACATTGCTGAATATTCAGTAACAGCCTTCTACCAATTCTCCTCCGGGGAAATCAGTAGCAGTTTACCTGTCATTACCAGCTACTGCTAGCAGAAATTGCTAATTAAAATCTATATTTTTATGTTTAATAGGTTTGCTGCAATGTGACTCCATGGATTTATTGCTGTATCTCATGCCAGTAAGAATTAAGAAGTCATATAAATCAAACGCATTTCTTTACTGATTGCTAATTTCTTTACTGATTGGCATAGTCTGATAAAAAAACCTTTCTTTTCTTACAAAGATAGAGGCAGTGCAACAGAAAAATGAGATGTGGAATAAAAGATAAAGTCCTACATTTACATTATCTTGTTAAAACTGATTTGCTTGGTTTTTGCATACAAATTAACGTTTGCATTCTTGTTGGCTGTACACCTGTGCGGAACATCACAGAAAATGGGAACCAGCTTGGCTGAGGAGTACTGTAATTCACCACAATAAAAATATCATTTTGGTAAGAATTTGACTTAATATTTGTACCACCTAGTTTTGAACTAGGGTAGTTTATCCTTTCCGGGACATGTTAAACCTTAACTTGTTTTGGATAATGTCAAGTTGCTACTTTCCTTCCAATGTTTCAGAGCTGTGGGCTTAAATGAGTTTGAAATAATACACACGCTAACATTGCATTCAAGGAGGGATGTGTTTTTTCCCATTATTTCATTTATTCCTGCTGCCAGCCACCATATGATTTTTGTATACAAAGCAGTATCAGCACTAATTAGTTAAAACTTGCGAAAAATAGATTATGGATTTCAGAGCTAGTCAGCAGCATAGCTCCTGCCCCTAAGATCTGCCATGAACTTTAGCAAAATCATGGTATAAGCAATGACCGTGACTAAAACGGATTTGCACAAAACATGTCACATTTTTTATTTAGACCAAAATATAGCATTTTCCTTTTTAATATGCATATTGAAACAAGAACATGGAGACAATGCAAAGATAAAATGAAATAAGAGGAGTAATCTAAGAGAAAGTGTACAATTAAGAAGCAAACTATGGCGCGATACAGAAATTAGGAGGAAAAGTAAGGTTCTTAACATCAGTCCTAACCCCCTTTTTTTCCTCTATACTGAAATACCCTAGTGATAAATCTCAATAGTTGAACGAAACACTCAGGTTCTGGTCCTTAGACAGAGCAACAATTCTGAGCTGTAAAGGAACCAGCAAACCCTGCAGGCCTGGAGAGAAGATGATCTGGTCCTGATTTGGCTAGTATAGAATACGTAATGCTAAAAATATTAACCAAAATAAACAAAAAAGACATTTAACTAAACAAAAGAAGTCAGAGAACAGAAATGAGTTACCTGTAATCAGTGCCATTCACAGCAGTCCATGTATATGTTCTGTTTCCTTTATCAATATATCTCTAAAAAGACATATTGGTGAAAAAATAAATTAACTCTGAAGCTTCAACAAGCGTGCCCTTTTCTTGAGGAATACAGTGTAAAATCAAGTAGAAATCTGTTGGAATTCTATTTATTATTTTGCTAAAAGCATGAGTCAAGATGCAATTCCTTTTCTTGAGCATTTTCCAAACTTACATTATGCAAAAGAATCACCTATATCCTTTTTATTGAACATTAAAGAAATTCAAGTTTAAATAAAACCAGACAAACGTTATATATCATTTTTCCTTTAAAATGCATTAGCCAGGCCTATGCAAAACTTTTTCTATGTGATTCACATATTATAATAGTTGTTATCTCCTTTACAGACCATATTGCGTTTAAACTATGAAAACAAAAAAAAAAAAGTTATTATAAAAACAAGATTTTGTAAGTAACTTTCTAACAACAAAAAGACCCAGTGTGTGCCCTTTGAGATCATAGTACCAGTGGGTAAATGAATTTCAATTTGAGTCTTATCTATAGGCACAGCCAGGTAGTCCTGATTGTACAGGCACCCCATGCTAAACTTCCATGTGTTTCTAATCTCATTAGAAAGCTCTTGAATTTGTGAAAAATTTAACATGGAAGTAAATTTTTAAATAACTTAGTACATTAGGATAATCTTTACCATTCATTTTCTTTTGGTATGAAAAAAGACCTGATAAACATAGTCCCACAGTTCCCCCTAGATTTAATCATTAATGCACCTGGCTGACATCGTTTTGCTCAGTTTGCCACTTTGAAGACTACAGCTTTATGGCAGCTGTAACGTATTATTATTTTACAATCAGAGATTTGTAAGTATGGCAGCAATGGAGTCTGTGCAGCTGTTGCACCGCAACATTACGAACATCGGTGAAAGGCACCACAGGTATTACATCTATGTTCTTTCTTTCCCTGTGGTAAAACAAAAGTGTGAAAATGACCATGGTTATGAAAAAGCGGTGTCTTTTTTGACATTTACGATTTGAAACATTCTCATTACCTGGCTGCTGCTTTTCAGCACAGCATGACAGTGTAAATATTTTCATAGTCATTTTAGAAAGAAAAGGAAGAAGAAAAAAAAAGGAAAAAAAAAAAAAGGAAAAAAAAAAAAGAGAGAAAAGGAAAAAAAAAGAAAAAAGAAAAAAGAAAAAAATGTATTTACCAAAGTCTAATGCCATGGTGTATTTTATATTTAAGGAGAAAAGATGGCTGAAGAGATTTTTATCTAAGCCTATTTGTATTTAATAATGTTCCTATTCTATGACTTCATCTCAAGGGTAAGCAGACACTTGAACCTAGCACTGGGAGCCCCTCCAAATCAGACACAGTGCCATGGGCTGCACCCCATGTACGTTGGCAAGAGAAAAGCAGTGCCCAAGGTGGAAGGGAAGGAAGCGAAGAACCGGGCTCATATTAAATCCTGTTGCCACCAGTGCTGTGAACTGGCTTGAAAGCAAACTGGCTGAAACCTCCCTTCCAAGATAACCCAGCACATCACACGTCCTCAGACATCTGCTCCCGTTTACCTTTGCCTGTTTCATTACGGAGCGGTGTGAGACTGTCTCACCCCAAGCTGGTCACTGCTAATGAACCTATGCATGTTGTTGCAGTTTTTGTGACCCTTCAGTTTTCACTACTGCCCACCCCGGCTGCCCGAGTGTGGCAATGCTTTTGTTCCTATGGCATCTTCTCTGTTAGTTGGAAAGCCCCTGAGGCCTTGGGAGACTCCAGCGCACCCCACCCACACTTGCTACGAGTCCAGTCTCTATGCTGTAGCATGAGGTCATCTCCCAAGACGCTGCTGGGGCCAGCTGCAATACAAAAGGAGAGCAATGCAAACTTAAACCAAAAAAACAAAACAAAAAGGACATCAATTCTAAGCCTCAAGACTGCAACTGTCAGTTCAGAGCGACTGACCACATCAGCCCTTTTATAAGAAAATATATGAAGCTATCAAATCCTAAGTGATGCATGGCTCACGCACGGCCCGTGGTCTGAAGCAGCTTTATTCTGGCTCTAACAGCCTGGAGTTGGGAGGGTGCAATGGCTTGAAGCAGTCACCGTAGCCAGCCATCTCTGGCTGCTCACTTCTCCCAGAGACGTCCGAGTAGAGGAAGAAATCTTGGGCCGTGGTGCAAGGGAAGGTGAGGGAAATTGATGTCATTGGGCATTTGAAGCATCTGGGATCAAAAGCCTTGGGAGATTCTATACAAATAGAGATTGTGGTCTGGGCCGTGCATAACCAACACATTCTCACGCACTCAGGGAAGTGAGATGTCATGTATGACTCCCCCCTGCCTTTCCGATGCTGTAGCTGACTCCAGCATTTGCAAGCATAAAGGCTTCCCCTCCCTCTCTCTTTGGGCAGACAGTTGCAGGACCAACTGTCTCAGGTCTTTTTTATCACCCAGCCTGAGATCTCTTTAACAACTTTGCTGTGAATGCAATTTCTTGTATAACCCCAATGGTGTTATTGTATTTTTCTGACCTTCTGATCCTCCCTTTTCTAACCGCCTTCACAGAGCCCTTTTCACCCATAGGACTGGAGAGGCACTCCCTAAACAAAACAACACAAGTCTGAAAATGTCCCAGTGAGTCCTGCCCTTTGGGAGCAGCTTATCCCCAACACAGATGCCAGCAGGACTTTGGACTCTCCGACAATGGGTCAGGAATGACCCAGTCTCCCTTCAGAACGGGGGCACAGGCTGGTGGCTTTCTAGACAGGATGGGGTCCTAAAACAGGTGAGGTAGCAGATGGGGCTTACTCTCCCTGCCCCAGGGAGGTCCTATTCTTCCACCATCCTCTAATTCAGGAAAAGGAATATTTTTTCATGTAGCAGTATTTCCCTGTAGATTGTAAAGCATCATTGTGAAGCCTTACTCAGGAGGGCTGGGGTGGGAGCTTCATTGTGAGAAAGCACAGAAGAGAGTCCTAGCAGAAGGCAAGGGAACTGCTGGTACAGGTCTCCGCTTTAGAAAAACGTACGAAGAGGTGAAAGGCAGCACGAAGTTGGACACCAAGAAGGAGCATGGGCGTGTTTAATGAGACCATGGGACTCCGCAGGCTCAAGGACCATAACTTACGGGCACACTTTGCACCTGGACAGTGTAAGTGTATAGGGCTTGAGTTAAGTTGACTTCCCTCATAAAAGCTAAAGTAGGAAAGTATGACTCTGCTGCCTATGTGATTACATGATCATCATCATCGTCATCTTTCAGCTAAAATAATCAACAGTTACATTTGTCTGCTCCCATTGAAGCTGAGGTTCTGTACTCAAGAAGTCTATGAGGTTCTGCACTTTCTGAATAGGGTATCATAAGGAAAACAGCACCCAGCCCTAGACTCTGCAATATAATAAAATACCATGACAACCTTTCTGCAAAAAAAGTCACAATCTTGTGACAGCTGAATGAATATACAGATTTTAATCTGCTTCCTCATAGATGGACACACATGAAAGTAAAGACACTGATCTCCTCAATGACACCCATAGCTCAGGAATAAAAACATGCCTCTGATGGATTTGCACAGCTGTGAGGGTCTTGAGCAAGGATCCTGTCCTTATTTGCACTCCTTTTAAATCACAATATCAGAAGCAGGATGCCTTGTATCCAGTGCAGTATCCAGTGCAGATACTAAGAGGCTGAGGAATGTTCATGAGATGTCCAGCTCTGGAGTCCTCAGTGCAGGAAAGACATGGACCTGTTGGAGGGGGTCCAGAAGAGGACCGTGGAAATGATCAGAGGGATGGAACACCTCTCCTATGAGGACAGGATGCGTGAGTTAGGGATGTTCACCCTGGAGAAGAAAAGGCTCTGGAGAGACCTTATTGGGGCCTTTCAGGACTTAAAGGGGGCTTACAAGAAAGATAGGGACAAACATTTTAGTAGGGCCTGTATCAATAGAAAAAGGGGCTTTAAACTAAAAGAGGGTAGATACAGACTAGATAGAAGGAAGAAATTTTTTACTATGAGGGTGGTAAAACACTGGAACAGGTTGCCCTAAGACTTTATAGATGCCCCATCCCTGGAAACATTCAAGGTCAGGTTGGATGGGGCTCTGAGCAACCTAATCTAGTTGAAGATGTCCCTGCTCATTTCAGGGGCCCTTAAAGGTCCCTTCCAACACAAACTATTCTGTCTCTAAGTATGTTCCCAAAGCTCTGTTGTGGAACCAAGTGACACTTGACATTGTGAAATCACAGCATGGATGAACGACTAAGACATGTTTCAGAAAACTCAGCTCCATTTTCAGCCTAATCTAGCAACTACAACGTGTATTGTCACTGATTTTCAGCCATGAAGAAAAGTAAGTGTCTGTCATGCTTAATGCAAAAATAGACTAGGACTATGAAATTATTATTTTTTTATTATTATTAAAAAGAGAGTAAGTATATAAAAATCTTCCCTCAATACCGAATTGAGTCAGAGGACTGGTAATAAGAACTGCTTAGTATTGGGCATCGTTTGGTGTAATCTGGCCAAAATTTAAAGCAGAGTGTAAACATTGCTACCATCTGTTAGACAATGAATGGAATATAAATAAGGATTGTGCTGTTTTTAAAAGAACAAAAGTCCCTAAACTCTGAAGCCTGATTTCCTATCAATTTACCTTGATTAGATTCTGTAGCATATGCCTTTTGAGAACGAGTAACTTTTCTCTGGAACATTCTGCCATTTAAGTACAAACAGCAGAGCCATTAGAGATATCAAAGTTACAGGAGATCAACAGGAAAGAGCAGCTAATAATATACGTGAAAAATTACCTTCACACAAGTAACTCTGCTGAGTATTGTATGGGCTTATATATATAAGGGTTGTGTAGTGTCTGCTTGGTCTTTCATGTGCTTCACGTTCCTCTGCTAAGTCATTAAATTAGCTATCTTCAAGCTGTTTTACATTCAGAGTAAAACAGTTTCAAAAAGCTGTTGTAGAAATGTAACTGTGGGGCATACTCTGGCCAGAACTGCTCTGTTGGTACACCAGTCACCATTTCTTCTCATTAAGGTCCCCCAAGGAGTAGAGCATAGATGTAAGGATCCGTATCAAATCTGAGTATTTCCTATTGCCGGGAAACAGCAGCAATCTCTGTCATGAATGAGCATTTTGGATAATAAAATAAAGAACTCCACAAGCTGTTCAGAATGCAGAAGTACGTGATATAACTGTGAGATGAATTTGCTTATTCCAAATAGTCTTCATTTATGGCATATAGGCGTTATATTTTCTCTCGCTATTTTCTTCCCATTCAACCACAATATAAACTACCAAACCCACCCTCACACATCTCCGCAAGCAAATTAAGTGCTTTGTTTTGGGATTCACACACAGAAGTAGGCTGGGTCCATTTCCTGGTGAACAGAGTGTAAGACCTCATCAACAACTGCCTGATTAATGATGCACCAAAGAAACCAAGAAACAAAACAATTCTTCTTTTCCTAAGTACATCATTTCTCTTAGTATAAGCCAATAAAACTAGTAAATCTAGAGGGAAAAATGATACAAACTGACGCTAAAGAATAAACATCTTTTCACCATTTCATAGTATTTTTCTGGTTTTGTGTGTTCCTGTAAATAAAATTGTCGGTGTTCCTGTCTTACCTCATCTTGGGACTTGACCAGTGTTTCAAATGTTTTTTCTCCACTTTCTCCGTCTATCATTTTTTTCCGAATCTATTGACAAGGAAGAAAAAAAAACCCAAAAAACTAGGTGTTGCGTGTAAAATATATATAATACTTCATATAACATATAAAAATATATAGAATACATAATATATAAAATTCAAAATATCTATTATAGATAATATATTCCATAAAACACAGAAAATGGTAATGCATATGGAAGTCATAGCTCTTAAAAAACAGTTAAGTTTACAGTTTTCAGATTTTTCTAATTAAAAGTTGTTTTATCCAAACATATACCGAATCAGTAGCGTCATGAAGCAACAATTCTGGTATTCTTTGCATAACAAGACCATTCCATAAAACCCCTTGATCTTGGGCACTAGGCAGGGTATGACTTCTGTGTGGAAGAGAAGGAGTTTTGTGTAGCATTTCTCATGCTTCCAGCACATCTGTGTGATTCTGGTAGCAGCAATGGTTCACAAAAAAAAAAACATTTTTATTCCAGTCAGAGAGTAATTCATCTATGAAACAGGAGTTTGAGAGAAACCTCCTGTGGAATTTAACAGATACCAACAGTGCTATTATGAAAGAACAATTCCAAAGAAAAGGAAAAAATGTGTTAAAAAATGTAAAATGTTTAAAAGAACTCTATTTTATTTCACAAAACTAACCAACTATTTTTAAAAAGTCTGATTTCTGAATGTATTGTAAAATTATTAACTGAAAAATATACGAAGAAATTTGTTGTCAACACTTAACTTTATTTCTCAGTTTTCTCTCTCACCACAGCAATAAGCTTGCATTAGTAAGAGTTAGGAAAATACTTTTAAAGTATTTTGTGTAATATAGTAATAGCTTGTTAAGAAGTGTTCTGTTGTAAAAAAATTACAAGCCCCCTTCCCAGGATTTACTACTTAATGAAGAAGAATTATTTAAATAGCAATCATGGTGTCTTTAAAAATGAAAGGAATATAATGCATTGCCCTTGCCCACAAAAAATATCAGTTCTCGATTTGTTTCATTATAACTTCATCTCTCTACGAAGTCATCATCTTGACAAATTTAAAATTGAAATTCATAGTGAAATAGATTCCTATTCAAAATCTAGAGCACTTATTGCTTCTCAGTTATTATACAGTGAAATACAAGGAGCAACAGGTACTAAGAAACCGGGTAATCTCACCTCAACTTTAATATCATTTTCCAATTCAGCATCTAGAAAATCCAGTGTAACAGGCTCCTGGGATTTGGGATTCTGAAGCAGAAGATATTGAATGATCAAATAATAAAGACAGAGTACTGTAATTTTGCAAATCATTCGAATCCCTTCATTTCAAAGGAAACTGCTTAACTGGGCTTACTTACTCATCCATTCTAATCTCTTATAGCATGATGAATTACTAGTGGCCCTTTCTCACTTGTTTTATTTCATTGGGTAGAGGGGTTAATTGGGCAAGTGAAAATCAAATTAACACAAATGGCCACTGTCCGTTCACAGTCTGTCATGTGAGGGGCTCACGCTGGGAAGCTGCTTCCCCTACTGCTGGTATGCCATGGACTGTTAGGGTGGGAAAAGACTCATCAGAGGAAGCATCAGTTGTGAATCTCTCAATAGGCGTCCTGTCTCCAAGAAGGCAGAGAGAACTTTGGGAGAGTTTTCCAGCTGACCAGTAAAATGGTGTCACTGTGCTCTTCTGCAATTTTGACAAAAGCAGACTACACACTTCCCATTATGAAGTGGGAATGGACTGCAGCTCAAGATTCATAAAGGCAGCAATTATAGCAAATTCTTTGTTTGTTATAAAATCCTGCTGTACCTATTGTCAGTGTTACAGGACTTTCCTGAACACCTTGCAGTTTTGAATGCATTTCTCTTGACATCAGTACTGTTATCCCAATTTAAGAAATGAAAACCTGTAGCACAGACATACTGTGGCCCAGCAGCTTCAAGACCTAAGGAATGTACATGACGTTGACCCTCCACAATGGAGCACAGAGAAGTTTGGTGGGCTGCATCTGTAGTAACCCTGGTCCCATAAGAGTGCGGTAAGACCATTGTAGCTCTGCTGAAGTAGCTCAGACCACCCTCCAGCCTCTACTGCCTTCTCAGTTGCAGTCTGCATTTACTTGGACAGAGGCCTCTTCCGTATGAGTTGGTTTTTTGAGTAATTTTGGCTAAGCCCCATTGACTTTATATTACGTGTGATGTAAAAATCCTCAGTCCTCATCACTCAGTACTTATTTAATGAACCCACCAAAAGAAGGATCTTTAGAAAAGAGCATGGGGATATATTATTTAGTCATTTAAATCTGATAGTTTAGAATAGAAGATGAATAAAGTCCATTTTTTTTTTTTTATAGATAATAATTTGCTTTGTGTAATAGGACAGTTCATACACAAAAGGATCTCAAGGCCTAGTTTTATCAGTAACTGAGCACTGCTTCTCATATGATTAGCAAGACAAAAATTGTCATTAGCTGATACTATTAATTCAAGACTAGTGTAAATTCTGACAATGACATTTCTAGAGGATTTCAGTGATGCAGCTATGCCGACTTCTTTACATGGTAGACTAAAGTCCTGCCTTTCAAAATGCTGATTACATTCCTTCTATCCTAGCATCTTCTGACAAAGGTACATGGCAAATGTACATGTAACTATTCTATCAAAGAATGCAAGCATGTTTCATCACAATTTATATATGTAATTCCAGTTCCTGCTGGAAGAAAATAATGTCCTGAAGAGCTGGTAAGAGATGCCTTCATATAATAGTCTGGAGCATTAAGAGCTTAATGGTAGTCCTTATTTTCAAGACTTATATTCAAATAATATAGAATAGTGTTAGAAGAAAGAAGATTATTCCTTCATATTCTTGGGGAACATATGTGTGTGTTTCTGGATATATGAAATCATTCCTGTTCTTAGCAAGTAAGACTTACTGTCTGCCAATAAATTTATTCTAAGAATATGACCTGAAAAGATTTCAGACAAAGATTCTGGGTATTTCTTTTAAATGTCTACCGATAACTTCAAGAATTTTTTATGTTCCTATTTATATAGGATAGATAAAACTAGCAACTTTAACATAATAGTGTCAACATATACTCTCTACTAATTCAAAACAATTTCATTATTCTTATGCTGTTTCTTCCCCACCCCCACCCCCCCAAATCCACATTCTCAAAATAAATAGCAAAAGGCTAAAATGTAAAAATAAATAAAAAAAAATACATTTTCTTACATGCAATGGATAATGAATAGCATGGTCAAACCCAAACAGCATGCATGAAGGCATTGGCATGGCAGAGGAGGCATTTATGAAGTTCACATTTCATTCCAACACACAAAGGAACAGAGAAGAAAAGAAATGGTAATGAAAAAAAAAAAAAAAAGCCATCACATCAAATCAAGGTCAATATTCATTTCAAATGATAACCCGGGCTAGCCATAGTATAAGGAGTCCCAAAGACAAAGTAGTCAACTTCAACAGTCCTTCAGAATTCAAGTATACATGAACTGTTTGTTCTTGTTCTTTATAAGACTTACATCACCACACATTCTTTATAAGGTACTTATTAATGACTTTTAATAGATGAAGAAACTAAACATGGATAGATACATTATGCGATGTGCCTGAGGCACAAAGAAATACATTGGAAATTACAATAGGGCATTCCTAGCCCCGTACTTCAAATGGAACACTATTTTCCCCACTATATCTTTTTCCCCAAGAATGTGTTTTTAGCAGTGTTTGGGCTCCATATTTTTTTCTTCCAAGGTTGCCATTTAGTGGGTTTTATTCCAAGCCATGAAGAAACAAACTTACTGTTCAGTTTGCTCTTCTCTTTTTCCAGTCATGCAGGTGGCATGACTAGAAGAAGCTCAACACCACCACATTCACCAGCACAACTTAATAAAACGAAACAGAAGTAAATCACTAGCAATGAAGCATGCAAATAAAGGGAGTGCAATCCATTTTCAGCATGAAAAATAAAGGCAAAGATCTATTATTTCAATGACAAATCAAGAAGGAAACAAAGAAAGAAAGAACTGGTGCAGCAACATAAAAAAAAAAAAAAATTATTAAAATGTTGTTGTCATGTGTTTTGGGAGGTCAGTATTCTCACAAATTCTATAGAAGTCTTTGGTGTGAGTTTCAGAAGCCTAATTCCTACTCATACCTGCAGTACTAATGAAGACACAGGCTATTAGGCTTTTAAATTAATCGAGGGTAAGAAGGTAGCAAAATCCTGAGCCCCAAAGGAGACCCAGGAGCGTCTGGAGTGGATGGGAGCCCAGAGCTGCCCCTCCCTGGGCAGCCAGCACAGCTGGGCGAACCCAGCAGCAGCCAAGGGTGCTCAGAAACATTAATTATTTTTTTTTATGTTCCTGTGCTGATTCCTCCAGTGCACAAACAAAAAAAAATCTAGCCTGGTGGTGGTCTTCTAGATGTGGTATAAACAGAGCCACTTGAGGCTCGGTGAAATCACTGAATTTAATTAGGTCAGGATTTTACACCATGTTTTACTGGTGTTGTTATGTAAGCCACTGGTTTTGCACTATGTATTCCCATATATGAAAGAAATTAACATGGTACACTGTACCTAATTTTGTTATTTTCCTAGTTACATAGTTCATCTATTCCTGTAATGATTTTTAAGTTTTCATTACGTGTTTTCTGCTCAGGGATTTCACTGCATAAATGTTACTAATTTCCTTTTTCCTGTCCACTTAATGGCAGTTAATCCTCTGGAGTTGGGTTTGCTAAACCAAGAACCCCAATGTAAATAGCATATAAAACATATAACCTACTCTGACTTCCCCAGNAAAAAAAAGAGAAAAGAACAGTTCATTCAACTTCTGCATTGTGATACAGCATACACTGTACAATAAAACTTGGCAATGAAGTCGTAAGAATGATCTTCTCTTGACTTCGGGTTTATGCAAGCAAAGCCAGCACAAGTAGTCTCTTTTTTTTCCCAGTCTTCAAATTCATTTGAAAATCTGAAGAATAAGTTTTACCGCACGGCTCTAATTAGCACCTATTAGTAAAGCACCATAATTTAATGGAACGCCCTTCACTACAGCCAATAACATGTTTTTTATATTATTTAAACAAGGAAGGATGCAAGCTTCATGCTTTGGAAGCTGTTTGTCAAAGTAAACAGTTCTCTAGTTAGATTTTTCCTAGTAAGCAGGGCAGAAGCTTTCTAATTGTATTTCCAGGTCTATGCATTCTAATGCACTATTCACCTCCATCCAAAGTTACCTGTACATTGGGTCTCCTTTTTCTCAATTTAACTTTTGGTATGCCCACACCAATTTGCTGAAGTAACAAAAAAGCAGTAATTTATATTTTTACACTTAGTAAACAGTGTACTTCTAGAATGGAAGTCTTCCCTCAACATCTATGCTCTCCAGTGCACATTTACTGGAAGCAGAGAGTAGCCCTCATTCCGACAAAGAGTCCCGAGCTCTCTATCAGAATTACACACAGGTTTTGTCAAGGGAAACGAAAACCAGACGTATGTTAAATGATGTGAATTAAGTCATCAGAGAGCTCTTCCTCCCACATAATCTGCTAGAATTAAAATATAGAATAAGAAGAGTTTCACTTTTTGCTTACTGTTATATCTGCTCTTAAAACCACCTCCTCTTCCATTTCTTTCAAAACTATAAACCATGAGACAAAATACTGGAGCCTACTGAAGGCATCTGGAGTTTAAAATTACCATTAAATGGATTTTGGTCAGAACCATAATGAAAATGAAGTAAAGGATGCTCCACTTTAAAACACATTCAAAAATTTAATTATTTACTGTTTTCAAATCTTATCTAATTAAGACTAATCCTGTTAACACATGCTTAACGCACTCCCTTCAGTGACTATGTTTATTTGGTGGGCTACCCACCTGTTCTCCCAGGACAATGGGAAAAATACACGCGCATACAGACAGACACACAAAGAAAATTGGTAGAAAAACATAAAATTAAGCATTTGTTTAAAAATGAAATATAGCTACACAAACTTGAAAAAAGGTATTTTAAACAGTTTAAAGCTATAATAAACCGAAAGTTAAAAAAAGAAGTTTTCCTATGTTATGCTTTGAAGTATTTTTTGTTTGCAAATAAAAGCATGAAGGGAAGGTTCTTAATGATTTTAATCAGCTTTTGAACCTGCCTTTTGTTAAATTTTCTCAGTTGTGCAAACGACTTTACAAATTCTGAATTTCTAGGAGCTTTTTTTTTTTTTGTGAGATCATACTGCAAGACAATTGCTTAAAATATTAATTGCGTTGAACCAGTTTTGATTTGAGGTCACAGATTTTCAGAAGGAAAGCAGAAGGCGTTCAGAAGAAGGGACCGCTGGAAGTTTAACACACCCTCACCTCTTCGAAGGTAAAGACGTAGTTATGTTTTAGTTTACATCTATTGAAAAATTGCTGGCAGAGAGGGTTAAGATGTTGTTTGTTAATAAGTTAACGGCTACCAGGACGTTCAACTAAAATTAATATGACATGTTAAAGAAAGTCCATGAGTTCTAAATACATCTGTCTTTGTAGTGTACCTTAGTTTTAAAACGCAGTTCTTGTATCAGTCTGAATAGCATGCACCACCCCAAACAAACTGGGAGTGAAAAAGTCTAGTCTGTGTAACTGTTAATAACAACAATAACAATAATAATAATGCATATGCTTACATTTAGACATTATTCTACAACATAAAACATATCACATAAAATATCCTTTTTAAAACATACTCTAAATCAAACATTAAAGCAGTATGTGAAAGCATCTCTGGACTTCCGTATCTACTGAAAAAGTAGAAAACTACACAGAGAAACTGCAACAATTGCTTTCCTAATAATCCATCTCAGTCTGCCTAGATTTAGTTGGGATGAGCTGAGGTTTTCACTCTCTAACAAAGGTTCTTTATTCTTCAGTGTTATGTGTTTACACTGTAGTATAATAGCACATATGAGATGAACAGAATCCATATCCGTGAGTTCCTCACAAGATTGTGCCTAAAACGAGAATACTACATTGCTTCATTTCTGTTAACAAAAAGACAGTTTCATTTGCATATAAGGAAAAGGTAAATAGACCACTCGGTATCATCTGAGTTTCTAATAAACTCTAATGAGGAAAAGATTTGGTCAGTAATGATGCATGTATTTGTCTCAGAATAATTAATCAAGCAAAATCATCAAATCACAACTTTCTTTTTTAACACATGAACACCTAATGCATATATTGAGAAACGGAAGTTCATCTGAATTATGAAGACTTTATTAAAACCTTTTCTGTTTAAAAGGGTCCTTTCAAAATAAATCAAAAGGATATTTCATCTATAGTCAAGATCAAGTTATTCTTTCTCTTCTTCAGAAACATTCTTTTTTCTCTCTTTTTTTGTTACACACTTGGCAAAAGATTTCAAACATATTCATTACTTCACCAGGAAATTAATTCACATATTCACAGTGCTGACTTCCCGCAGCTTAAGAATTAAATGAATCAGTAAAATATGTAGACAAATTCTTCATTTCTTTCTCTGCCTTTGACAGTTAAAGAGTGAAGCACTGAAAAGGGGCTCTGCTATCCCTCTTGCCGCTATGATAAGACTTTCTGCTGAAGAAACAAGAGAGGACAGTCACACAGCCCAGAGGTCAAGGACTTGCTGCTATTCTGCCACAGGAACACGGCTGGGAGGAATAAAGTGATGGATATGCATCCAATTTTTAAAAAAACACAGTATTTCCATGCCTAAAGGCAGCAAATACAGGCTTCCATTACTTAAGAATTTTCTCTAAAGTGTACTAAGTGCTAAAAAATAACTTAGGAGTAGGGTGCCACTAAAGTTTAAAAGCTTTACTAGCCTCATTTGACTGTGTATTGACAGCTCGCATTTATCTTGACCATATATTGCTCAAACCATCTTAATGGGAAATTCTAATACTGCCAACTGAACTACATGGACACATTGTTTGGTCTTCAATACTTATAGTGATTCATCATTAGTTCTAACTTTTTATCTGTAAACAATCCATACATCTCTCTCAATCTGGACTCATTTTTTTTATTATTATTATTAACTGTGTGTGTGTAAAATATACACCTTTTTTATTTTATCGATAACCAAATTCAATAGAAGGCAATGCTGGTCTTCGTGCTGACTGAAGCAGATTTGGATGAAGCCATACATGCACCACAGATTTTCCTGACACCCCCACCACTGAGAAATCTTTACTATTGCTCTCTGGCACTTTCAGCAGACATTAGATGTTTCTGTTATTTCTGACAATGTCCCCTAATTACAGAAATATAAACCAGAAGATTTTTCATACCTTTGGTTGGAGATTTGGATGCAGTAGCACATACCCATTAGGATCAATTGCAAAATAGTATCCGTTTGGACAGAGCTGAAAGAAACGAAGTTTAGAGTTATAAGGTTTTAAGTAATAAAGAAAGATTAATCAATGGTTTTCAAGAAATGGTCACGTTAAGGAAAATACATTGCCTCAGACATCATGAAATATGTGAGGTACTAACATAGAGAAGGTAATTTCTTAATATTTACTCTTATAGAAGCATAAACTTGGAGAATTATTTAGGCTGTTGAGGTCACCTGGTACGACCCTTCACTGAAAGCAGAGCTAACTTCTAAAGAAGATACAACTTCAAAGTTAGACTAGGTTTCAAAGAGTCTTTGAATACTTCCAATGGCAATTCCACAGCCTCTCTGGGCAACCTGCTCCAGTGTTTAACCACCCTCACAATGATTTTTATTTCCTTATTTCCACTTGGAATTTCCATTGCCACAACTATGTCGATTGCCTCTTGTCTTTTGCTATCTAACTTCAAGAAATGTCGAGGTCCGTCTTGTCTATAACTCCCATTAGGTAACCCTTTAGGTTTCTTCTTCAGTTTGAACAAACCCACCTCTCTCAGCTTCTCCTCATATACCATGAAATCCAGCCCCTTGGCAAACTTGGGAGACCAAACTTGGACACAGTACTCCTGATGCAGTTGTTCACTGCACTGTTGGCCTCTTTTACTGCTAACTTACCCTCAGCTTGTCCTCCACCATGACCCCCAGGCCCTCTCCTGCCTTCTGAGGCATTCTGCCCCAGCCTGTACTGTGGCATGGGATTAATCTATTCTAGTTGTAGGACTTTATATTTGGTTTTGGTCAAATTTGTGATGTTCCTTTGCTTCCTCAGCTGTTATTTTCCACACTACTAGTTATGGTCTTAGAAATTCCCTAGCTCAATTTCTTAATATATAAATCAATCATAGTGAGGAGGGTACAGACATACATATATATTAAAGAACTTTTCCATAAAGAACCGTCTTATATAAATGCTAAGTATTATTAATAGATGAAATGATTGTGTACTCTACGCTGTGATGAGAACCAAATACTCTAAAAAGCAGTGCCTTAAGGAAAATAATTACTTGCAATATATCCCCCAATGTAAAAGATGGCTTTTACAGATGCATCCTGATGATAATTAAGACAGAAGCACATATATGGCTGGAGAGAAAACCATCAAAAAATCTACAACAATGGAAAAGAATATATGAAAAGAAGCCTGCTGGTATTTTGATTCACATCCCGTCACTGCTGCATGACTTATGAAAGAGCATGCAAAGAAATCATACATAAATCAGACTTAAAGAGAAACCACCAACACAAGCAACTTACCGTAAATCGGGGTGTCAGTTTTTTTATGTCCTCCAAAGAGACATCAACCCCCATTACTCCAAGAATCAGCTGATTCTGGTAAGATTCCAAAATGTTAGAATATGTTTGACATATTTACAATGCAGAATAACTGCAACAGTCAGTGAATTTTGATTTTGCCTTCATCTCATGTTTGACAGACACTACTTGAAAAATCACCTATTTACTGATGTTTCTATTCTAAATATTTTAAATAATATCCAAATGATTCAAAATAATATTTGATACCTTCAGAGTTGAGTACAGAGTATTAAAACTGTTTATGAAGATGAATATGAATGCTTTCCTGGATGAATAAACAATAAATGTAACAACAAAACAGATGGAAGCAAAAGTGATGCATTAATATTCGACAATGATGTAGATACTAAATTACTAGCACCAATACAGAGCTGCAATTGCACACTTAGGTTGGACAATTGATAAGTGAGACCAAAAACAATTAACCTCTTTTGGGTGTGGTATAACGATGAATGAGAAAAAACCTTAACATGCCTCAAAAAACCCAGTGACTACAACAACCTTCAGCATTTGAAATCAGGGACTCAGGCACTACATTTACTTCACTCGTACTTCATTTTCTTCCTACAGAAAAGGGGTGCAGGGATTTACATAATATCACCTGAATCCCTTCTCCATATTAAATAAATTTGGAATATGTATTGGAAGATGCATATTGCAGCGTGTAACCTAAAATTCAGGTAGAGACATAAGTCAAGCAGATTCAAGTTCTCCTCTTGTTCCTCTGTACTAGATCAGGGCTGTTTTACTTCTCAGAAAGACATCCTTTGATAATCAGTACTCTCTCGCTTTGCAACCAGACACAGTGAGCTCCAGGCATTATCTTGTAGATAAGATTATGAAATATTTTTTTTATGTTTGTTTGTTTGCTTTATTTGTTTTTAAAGGGAAATTAAGAGAACTATTCTGAAAGTAAGCAATAGAAATTGTAGTGATCAAATTGCATGTATTAATTCTCAGTCTATGTAATCTATCTGAGAAAGTAAATCAAAGAATATCTAAAACTCGGTATATTTTAACCTGAAAGAAAATGAGTATCACACTAAATGTACAATATTTTACCACACAATGTAAAGCATATTCAAGGTCTGATTTTAAAAAGCAGCATTTTGCTTTTGAGAAAAGCATGTAAATTGATTTCTTATCAGGCTGTAATAGGAGAGGGGCATTGTATTTGTTTAATACTTAGATTTTAATCTAAGTACACAGTCCTGTTTTCTATTGTCATTGCAACCAAATAATTTCAATTCTCTACAGGATTGCCTTTTACCCTGAAATGTCATAGCTTCACAGATCTATAATAAATTTATCTGGGCTTCCTTTCTTGGCAAAGGCTAAATAAAATCACCATCTACTTCCCATCTATTGAGCACTTGACTCATTCCCACTGCTACCAGGTCACAGAGATAGATCAAGGAATGTCATACCCTGAAACTCAAAACTACAAAAAGGGTGATCTGCATTTTCTTGCTCCCAGGAGGTTACCAGGCAACTAGAGATGACCCCTTTTGTTCTGGTGTACAAGACAATTAAACTGTAGAAAGCTCTATGGAAATACACATTTTTCAAGGAGATTTGCATCAAATTTATTTCAAGTAACTGATTTATTTTTTTTTTCCTTTAAGTAACAACTTACTATTTTCCCATTTTGTTCCTTTGTTAGATTGAAGACAGGCAGAGTTCCTGTAATCACAAGGCCCAGCTCCTAGGAAATAATCACATAGAGAGGGGAGAAAAAGACTTTTTAGTTAAATAACAAATTTTGACCTAAAATAAATTAGAACAANGGTAGGCAACAAATACACATGGTCAATATCAACATCCAACAGGTAATACTACTATTTTTCATCTCATCACTACTTTTCAATGGCTTGAGATAGTATCCATCATCAGTTCTTCAAAATCACGCAGTCTCTTCTAGTATTGAGGCAAGGGATTTACGCTTATTGGGGAAAATGTAAGAAATTAGTTTTTTCTTTATTTTCAGTCACAATTCATACGGAAAACAGGATCCAGAAAACTATGTGTTTGAATAGCCTGAAAAGATTTGTTTTCCATCCTAAATTGTCCACAGGCAGATTTCTACCTTTCTTTGTACTAATGTTTAATTTTTTATTTCAAACTTTTTCCCCCTCACTTATGCTTAATGTATTTTATTGCGGAGCTATATCACTTCTCTGCCTTTGTTTCATTAGGGAAAAAAAAAAAAAGCTAAAAAAGCTAAAATACTTTATTAATCCACTTTGATGAAATCCGTTCTCCATTTACCCAGTGTAGTAACATCTTTTTTGAATTAAACAATCCTTCGTGAACATAAGTTTGTGTATGAAATGAAAGGTGATGAAATCAGAGTTAGTAACATTACAACGAACAAGGTGGAGANCATTGATTTTATGCATAGAAAGTTAAAATTACATTTTTTGTGTCCATGTGTTAGTAAGAATAATAAATTGTTTTTTAAAAATAGATGGTGTGCAAAAAATTAGGATATAATAGTTTAATAAAAGCTAAATGTAATAATAAAATATAATAGTAAATGTAAAATATAATAGTTTANTTTGCATCCTAAATTGTCCACAGGCAGATTTCTACCTTTCTTTGTACTAATGTTTAATTTTTTATTTCAAACTTTTTCCCCCTCACTTATGCTTAATGTATTTTATTGCGGAGCTATATCACTTCTCTGCCTTTGTTTCATTAGGGAAAAAAAAAAAAAGCTAAAAAAGCTAAAATACTTTATTAATCCACTTTGATGAAATCCGTTCTCCATTTACCCAGTGTAGTAACATCTTTTTTGAATTAAACAATCCTTCGTGAACATAAGTTTGTGTATGAAATGAAAGGTGATGAAATCAGAGTTAGTAACATTACAACGAACAAGGTGGAGAAGTGGAATTTTCAGGAGATGATAAGAGAAGCAAGAAATGGACATGAATCAGAAGAAGAGAAGGATATTTTTCACAAGTAATATCAACGAGATACATAATGAAACAGTAGGGGAATGTATGGGGTATAACACCCTCTCCCCCCAGAAAATGTACAATTAGAGAGGACAATAACTGTGAATTAATTACGACTAACTGGTAAACCTAAGTGTTATCTGAAAATTCTGTAATTATCGTGCAGAAAACAAGGCCAGAGTAATATTGTAACAGAACCTGAAGGAACTGGACAAGAAAAGAGGTGTGAATTGACACAAATACCTCAAATTATTAGAGACGGTCCTGAAAGACAGCTTCAAATGAAAGCACCTCTTTAGGATTTCATAACCTGAACTTAGGCTCATTTCAAATGTAACCTTATGTAATACACTTTGCGTAATTTTTGCCTTAGCCCCAAAACAGGTGCTAGACAGTAAGAGAAAAGGATAGGAGAAAGTCCGGTGAGGCACAAGCAGGAGAAGGGCAAGCCCTACAGGAAGGAATTGCTTTAGGAAATTTAAGATAAAGAACCGATGTGACAAATTCGTCCCAATCCCTGCTAAAACCAACAATCGGGAAAAGGCTCCAGGGTAGATTAAATACACCTGTGCCTTTATACAAATTTCAGACTTTACACAAAAAGTCCACAAATTTCAGACTTTACCTCAACAGTTTAGTTTGGGTTGGTCTTCACTTAGTAAATATATTAGTAAAAATAACATGTCCTACTTTTTATAAATATATGTGTATGTGCACACACAAATATATACATACACATAATTATTTATATAAAACCACATACATAGGATATGAATGCAGAAAAGTTTGACGGAAACACTGAATGAACCCACTGAAAACACAAAGCAACATAACAAAATTCTACAGGTATCATTCATTTTACTTCATTAAACAAACCTTTTTTTATCCCCAGTTACAAATTTAGCTTTGGCTTTACAACAGGATATGTACAGAACATATGAACTTGCGTCATAACATCCTTTATGTTTCCAGTAAGTACCTCAACTATAACCAAGAAAACATGGTTAATGAACTTCTGGCCATTGAAATCCCAAAGAAAAACTAGTTCCTCTGTGTCACGCTCAGTTCTATGATATGTTGACAAAAAATTTACAGTAATGCTGACTGATGGGAAGAAGTGGTTTTGACATGACATTAAATGACCATGTGAACTCGGATAAATACATGACTCCAGATGACTATTTTGCAGTAATTTTTGCTTAGATAGAGTTACTCAGAAGAAGGTTATCTAGAGCAACAGATTGAATTGCTGCTAATAATACTTTGCATTTCGTAGTTTCCTGAATATGTTTGTTTTACAAGGCTGAAGTGATAACTTCAGCAGTAAGGAAAGCATTTCGTATATCTTTTTGTTTATTTCCCCATTATATACACTGTCAAATTAAAGAAATCATTACCTTGAGCAAGCAAGTAATTACAACAACCATGGCAGTTTAGAGATCCAAGTTCAAAATCTGTGCTAATAACCCGTGACATTGATAGGTTTCATTCTGCCTGGAATGCTTTAAAAAAAAAAGAACTCCCCACCAGTAACATAATAGATGACCTCTACTGCAGCATAGGTACAACACTGGAAAGCTATTTGCTTCTTTTTTTCTTTTGTTAGTTTGAGGGTAACAATCACCTACACTTAAAGATTTGTGCTTAGGATAAATTGCTTTTCTCTGTTAAAGTTCAGGACACTTAGGAGGATACAAGGTACAAGTAATGACCAACACCTTAGAAATAGCTGTTCAGGAAATTGCTTCATTGAAGTGTAGAGATACTGGGGTGAGAGTATTATGTTTGGAACTGTAGGAAATTGAGTCCTCAGAACTGTGGTAAACGGACCCCTATAGTTACCGATTTGCTAAGATTCTTACTTTGCTAGAGATAAATACAGATCATACCAGAGCATCCAGGTAGACATTTGTCCATTGGACTTGTTTGGCTTTCTCTCCAGCTAAAACCATCGGTCTTCCCAAAACATCCAGATATTCCTGCCAAAAAATGAAATAAACCCATCAGAGGGCAGTTATTAGATCAAAGTCCAAAAACAGTATAAAAAATAATAATGAAATAAAAACAATGAACAGATCAGAAAAAAAAAAGTCAAAATTCACCTCTAATACAGGACTAGTATTTAATACTTCTTTAAATTTATATTACCCAAGAGCCTCCAGTATGCAGTATTTACTGCAAAGGCAGCTCCTGTATTTCAGTCTCAGTCACACGGACCTTACACATCCATAACCACTGCTCTCTTTCCACAAAGTGAGAATTACAACTATTTTTGTTCCAAAATTAACTGCTAATGACATAATGAAATTACAAGCAGATCTCATGACCTTCAACCCAGAAGAGAGAGTGGGTGATGGAGGGTGAGTGGTGTAACAGCTGGGTATGTTCAGCTCCTACAGCAAGAACTTGCATAACTTCTGTTGAAACAAAAAAATCAGGGTTTTAAAAGCTCATAGCCCCTGCCTTCCTTCAATTCTGGAGTACGGCTAAAGCTGGTGATCTTATGAGATGTCAGATTTCTGGTCTGGTTTGGGAGTGGATGCCATCAAATGTTTCTCAGTCTTCAACCTTTTCTATTTGTCTGATCATATGAGGGGTTTTTCTTGCCAGACACTATCTGGAAGAGTTTAACAGAATCAAAGGACTCTTATTCAAGCCAAAAAAAGGACTCATTTTCTGCCAAAAAATGTCATGCCTGGGCTTGGAAGGACAAAGAACTGCTATGATATTTCCCCGCTTCTCTGGACATGTGAATACATGGACTTTCAGACAACTGAAAAGAATCTCTCTTCATCTGCACTGTCAGTTTGGATCACACCATGTAATTCCAGGGTCCTGTGCACACATGGCTGCTAAAACTACCCTGCATCCTTTTTGAAGGAAAAAAAAAACTGTCTCTCCCAGACTCGTTGAATCAATGTAGCAACCTCTCCTCTAAGCAGGATTGTACCAGGTCATTGTTTCTGCCCAGCTGAGTTCAGATACTGGAGCAGGATGATGCCCTCACATGCATCCACAGCCTTCTCCACGTAATACAAACCCTTCCCTAGGGTGGTAAAGCTGGGCAGGAAGCAGGCTACGAATGTCCAAATGTTATAAAAAACTACCGGCTTGCCAGAACTTTAAAAAAAAAAAATTGGTGCCGTGTCTCAGGATTAAAGAGGGACCACGTAAGGCCAGGAGAAAAACTGCGCCCAAAACATAGTCCTCATGCAGAGACGGTCTGCAGGAGACAGGCCACATCCAGCGCTATGTCGCGTGCACATGGTCAGCCTGCTTTAAAGGATGTGAGCTGCTGTGGGCCAGCTGGCCCGGGAAGCAGGGGTCCCATTGTAAATTGACTCCCTGCAACTCCTAAAAAGAAATAAAGAAATTAGGATACTTTAACTGGCGTAAAAGAAAGCCTTAACTTTTTTTCCTCTATTACTAATGTAGTGCATCTTAAAATTTAGTCAATTCAAACAGAGGTGAAATGCAACATATTTAAGACCAGAAATACCTCCGCTTGTTAATGTTTTAACTGTATCTGCATTCGGATAACACACTTACCTGGGTGTTTATTCTTATGGCTCCAATGGATGGTATTTCATAATAATAACCTAAAATTTAGAACAGAAATAATGCCATCTTATTACAATACACTGCTAGTCTCTTAATCTTGAGGAATTTAATTTAGCTTGTAATTTCTAATTTAATTTTAATAGAAATTATCATGTATGAATGGAATACATTTTTAGCAGATGCCACCACAACGTGTGGCCACATACAATGGGTCACCATGCCATATAGGCCAAGCTGGTTACTCTAAAGCAGTGAGAGTATATAATGTGTTTCTTTTGTCTGTTGTTTTTAAAGCTGAGGTAATGTACTGAATTTGTACTCTTGAATTCCCAGTTACTCTGATGTGCAAGGATATGTCATGGTCATTTTAATACACTGTGACAGCAACATAATTATATGCTGAATGCATGTAGGAATGCGACTATAGCCACAGTCTGCCACAAGAGTGAAGTTCATAGCAGAAAAAAATAAGGCACTCTGTGGAAATGATGAAAAAATCAAACAGGTATGTCTTCTAACTAAACATCAGAAATGTCTTTATTCATCATTGATTATACCCCATTTTTGTTTGAATCAAAAATATTGGCCATATGCACCAATAAGACTGAAAAGACAGGGACTGAGATCCAGTTTCATATCAAGTAAGTTGTAAGCCAAATTGGAAGGCAGTGGGGAGGGCTGGAGAGGTGAGAGTACTGAGGTTAGTCATTTACTTTGCCATAAGCAATGCATGACTTGATAATAAATTAAAACTTTTAATTAAGGAAAGATTGGGCGTGCAAATAATCACATCAATTTTAAATAGAAGATTATGATCACTTTGCCTCCATAACAAGATGACATAGGTGGTTATGCTTTCAGCCAGCTGGTCCTCATTTGTTTTAAAACAATGGAGTTCACATGCACACAGTATTTTGAGATAAAAAGAAGCTAGGGAAAAAATTCCCTGTTCAAAAAAAGCCAAATGTTGATTTTCTGTAATTATCTGACAATACAATCTCCTCTTCATGAAGTTGTTGTGTCTTCTGCATAACTCGTCAGCATACTGAGGGATTCATGAGGCTATGATACGTATGCTATTCATACAGGCTAGGGATTCTTCTATATCATTATTTTTTTCTTTATCTATATCTCTCCCTTTCTCTTACCTTTGGTTTATGTTATTCTACTGCCTGAGAATCGTATCTTACCCTCCTTTCCTGGCAGTCTTAACTTTCAAGACCCTCTTATCATCTATCCCGCCTCTCACCTCTTGCTTCTTACTGATTTGTAAAATACTTTCACATTTTCAGTCAGGCCTGGGTATTGCTCTGTATAAAACACTAAACAATATTGTTTGATAATCTCTCTATTTTCTATTTATCTGTATTTATCTATTATTCCATAATTATACTGTAAGGTATTTGAGACAGCTCTTTCTCACGTTCTTTTTAAATGTTTCCGACCATATTTTTCATGTAGAAATTTTAGGACAAAATATTTTATTTCCTTAACTTCACCTTTTTTACTTTATTTTTTTTAAGAAATCAGGACAAAAATATAAGAAATTCTTAGAAGCTAAGAAATCACAGCAAGAATAATTTTGATATTTTCATGAAAAAAAGGGAAAAAATAATGCAAGTCATCTGGTCCCTTCTAAGTTTTGGAGAAAAGCAGAAAGAAATCCAACCAGCCAACAAACCAAACAAAAAATCCCTTTGTCCAGACCCCTTAATATCAAACAGCTTTGCTTAATTTCTTATCTGTCATCAGTTCCATCTTTTCATAGATGGCTATTACAACAAGATTTCTCAAAACTGAACCATTTATTATTATTATTATTATTATTATTATTAATACTTGATATTTTTCTTACAATACAAAGTTTTAAATAAAGTAATAGGAAATAAATAAGCAAGGTTATTCTTTATATGTATATGCATATACACATTATTTCATCAAATAACTTTTTGGAACTTTTACTAAAAAATACAATTAAGATAAAATTAGGCTGAAAAAAAATCTGCAGTTTTTAGAGAGTAATAAAGATATTGCCTATCCAAAGCTCTAGCAAAGAATAGTCTCAAAGGAAAAAGCAGTACCTTTATTTTCACAAGCCATCCACTGTATGGGTCCTTTGTCATAATTATGTTGACCAACAGAAAATGTGAACACACGTACCTATGCAAGTTAAAAAACAATAACTATATGTCATTAATTAGCTGTGACTCCCAAGTTAATGATGCTTGGACTTTTCACACATTTGAACAGAAAAACAAAACTGTGACTTTTTCATTCTTTATCACCATAATATTATGATATTTTATGTATTCCTATTATTTGGTCCATGAAGTAGAGCTCAGGAAAAATGTTCTTTCATACATCTTTCATACTTTAAAGCTCTCACATTGGTTACTGTCCATGAATCTTCTTTTTTTTTTTCCCTAGGGTGGTAATTGTACCTCTTCATGTTTTCTTAATTTAGTTGACATAATCTCCTATCGATATTAGATGCTCACCAATGAATTAAAATTAGCGTATGCATGGCAGTAGAATTCAAAGCAATGCAAAGCAGGATTTTTTAGGATATAAAATATTTTCAGGAAAAAAATATAGGGATTTTTCAGATACTACAGAAAACATTCATTTTCCTCAGATTTTCAGTCTTTTTCATGTAAACACACTAAATTAGTTCAACAGAGTTCCATGAAAGGGCTAAGCTTCTGATATTTCACTTTAAGCTCTTGATATTCATTAAAGCTACATGTTTTACAAACATAATTCTATTCTGTTTAACCAATCCAACTCCAACCTGTCCCAGCAACTGAAGGGATTCATGGCTCAGAAGAATTCACCAAATTCTATCCAAGTTTTGGACTGAAAACAGGCTTCTCAACTGAAATTATTTTCCATGCAAATTGTCTGATTTGAATAAGAACAATTAAAACAAAAAACTGGTATTCCTGTATACAAATTTTAAATCCTACAGGACACACAGAGAAATTACAAATATTATGCTTCATCTTCTGGCTGAATATTTTGCTCCAAAGCTGAGTGTTTCTGTAAAAGGTGGAAAAAGTATTTTCCCAACAGTTTTAATAAGCTGTTCATGTTGTCCTGTCTCTCTGAAGGAATGTCCAAGGACCAGACTGCCTTTCCTTTTCAGGATTTTCTCTTTCTTTACGGACCTTTCACTTTATCACTTCATTTTGCAAATCACAGATCACAACATGAAATCAGAATATAAATTCCTTTCTATGGAACTCGATGACTATGTTTAAAATTAAACCATAATATAATTAATTTGTATGCAGTCTCTAACCGAGTATAAGGTAACGTTTTCTTTAAATATTCGTCACAATATAACCTTGCAGAGACTCCTTGTAAATGACTGATCATTGCCAAGTTTTTAAATGGTTATTTATACAAATTTTCACCACATTATTTAGCATGTGTGATTGCTAACCAAACCTTCATTTGTCAAATAAGCAACAAATTTGTGTGACGTACTCAGAGCTTATGCATTAACCAAGAGCTGCAGGAATAGCTCCAAATCATCAGTCAGCAGCTAGCAATTGATAAAACTTCATTAGTGTTGACCCCTATATGGAAGGAAGGTGAACAAAGCTTTGTGCTAGATGTCATTTTTAATTAAGAATATGTTTTGATTTGCTTTACCCATACAAACCCTTTCTTTCTGCAGTTAAAAGCAGAATTAAAACAACTACACTGCTGCACTGAATGCTGATTCAGGTGGTTCTTGAAATACAGAGCAAATTTGATGTTGTTTAATACAACTCCTAAGACTGTCCCATACAGGGTCATTTCTCAGTAATGAGTCAAGCCAATAATAGTTCTAGTTACCTGGAGAGGTATGGGAATGACTGTACATGTGTGACGGTAAAATTTTGTTCTCATAGTTCATGTGGATAGAGGCAGATGAAAAATGTATTTTATTACCTGGAAAATATCGGTATTTATAGTGTGAACATGACTTCACCTGATATGTCTACATCTCATTTATTTTTTTTAATACTGTACCACGTTATAAATTCAAGTTACATTTGGCATCCCCCATTTGTTCTTGACCTCTTTTACAAAATGTCAGCTATAACTCTTCTAATGGATCTTTCTGTTTCTATTTAATTCCCATTTATTTTTTCCAAGCTGAATGTTATTTTCTATTGGTATCTCTCAGCTCACAAGGTCCCTGCCTACTGCACTCCTGGTGGTTTAGTGGCCACTAAACACTTGATTCACATCACATTCTTCTCAAAACTTATGGTGCAGTAAGAAAAAACCCACTGAAGGCCACTAGTTAGATAGCTGAGTGACCTGATGTCTCCTTTGGATTAAAAGTAACTAATTAAGTTAAGACAGAGTCATGTGGGTTTGCTTGTGTGTGTATAAAACACCAGTCAATTAGACTGGACTGTCTAGAATTTGATCTCAAATGTAAAAATGAAACAATGCATTGGATTCAAGTTACAAAATGGTATGTAATTTAGGGAAAAGAAGCAGCATGTTAAATCTGCAACTAATCTATAAAGAATTTAGAATTTAAATTATTGACAACAAGCAGAGGACAATATATCTGATTTACTGTTCCTTGGATAATTAACAGAGATAAAGAACTGCAATGAAAATTGGAGTTTTTAATTGTTACTTGGTTTGGCAAGAGGGTGGAACATTCAAAAGAGTTTTCTTTTTCCTATTGCCTCATCTGGAATTGAGTAGAATGACAGACCAGCTGGAAAAATGAGTCAGCAAGTCAAATTAAACAAGCCAATTTTAGCAAAAAAACATGTTCTGGGCTAACAATTTCTGTGACAGGACCCAGAGTCAGCCAAAGGACTGAGATACGCGTGTCTATACCTTTTTGTTATAGACATCTCTACAAAGAAGACAAAAGGCCTTTAAACAAAACAAAAACAAACAAACAAACAAAAAAAAGATTTAATTAAATTTAGTACTTTTAGCAGTGAATTTATGACTGAGAAAACTTGGAGCAACTAGATCAGACACAATGGATATGAGCATCTCTCCCTTTGCCTGTCCTTCCTTTTAAGTTTGGTTACAACAAACTAAGTGGATTTCTGACTTTAAGCAAACTGCCAAGTACTCTTTGATCCCAAGATGTTGTTTTCCATCACCACTAAGACCTGGTTATTTCTTTTCTGTGTTTCTCTGCAGTCTCTTAGGTTCTGCGTACACTACAGGTTCCTGGGTCCTTTTGCTATGACACCAGTGGACGGACACTTCTGTCCCCCAAACCGTTCCCAAGGACAATGCAACCTTGCTTCCACAGATGGGAGATCCATTTATTCTCTTCATAAGGAAACATAATTTTCAAATCAATAAAACCCAATGGAAGAATCAGAAAACCAAATAGGTTTTCTTATTTTCAGTGGGACTATTCAAAGTAAAGTACTTCCAGAAAACTCGTACCCTTAGAATGGCGAAGAACTAGAGACAGGCACCAGCCTGCTCTGCCAACACAGTCAGATACAGTCTGGAAACTGTTCTGAAATGTGAGAGTCCTAATTTCTACTGGCGAGTGTTCAAGTCCAGAGCTGGGTTAGTTCTGTCAGGAATATAGCATGTGCTGGTAATGGGAAACTCATTTTCTGTATTTTTCTCTGAAACTAGTCTTGGGGAGAAAACACCAAATCTTTTATTCTTTGTATTATTCATCTACAGAATATAGTAGAGCAATATACTTAGTAACATGCAAACCAAGTATAGAATAAATGTCAGGACAGTCAGACAGTGAGTGGCACAGGCTGCCCAGAGAGGCTGTAAAGTCTACCTTCTTTGAGGATTTAAAGACCAGACGAGATAAAGCCCTGAGCAACCTGGCTTGATCTTATTCCTGACATTGGACTAGAGATCTCCTGACTTATCCTAGGATGCTAGGAAGGACATCAGAGGAAAACAAGCAAAAATCCAACTCCTAATCAGAACAAGTGGTAGACAAAAAAGAAAGCTAGAGAAAATAAAGGAAGAAGTACTCTTTTGAATAAAAGACAATTGCCTAACTATATAATTAATTTGGGGTTTTATTTTGTATTTCTCTCTAACAGAAAAAGCTCATAAAAATCAAGGTGAATAGAAGGATTCTGACTGCTACAGATATTCGGGGATAATGACACTCAAGAGAGTTGTGATGAAGACAAAAATTAAGAGCTACCTATGAAAGGCTGCTTTCCCCACAGAAATCAGTTGCTTTTTACCTATCTTATTTCTTAATATTGCTGTTGGAATAAAATAAAGTAAAATTAAATTAGACTTTTCCTTTGGGTGTTATCATGTTATGAGCATTACGAAAAATTAATAGCTTGAGTGAAGTTAATTCAAAGTGGTAACTGAGCACAAAAATCACCCTCGCTGTGTAGGTCACTGCATGTATGTGTCGGCAATACGTGCAGGCCTAGGAGAGTCTGAGAAACTGCAACCACTCTGCAAGTGGCTCAGAGTGGATGAACATGCATATTTCTTTGACAGATGAATTATTTGTCTTGATTTCTGTGCTGCTGCGATGAGAGAGCTCTCAATAACCATTTACGTGCATCTCTTCATTAGTCTGTTTAGGAGAAGATTAACTGACCTTTGGAGATATGTATGTCTCTCTATCAGATAGCAAGAGAGCCACATGATTAATTTACTCAACTAGATGTATGCAGGAGGAATCCCATCATTTTATGTCTATCATGTAAAACCAGCAAGAATGCATCTTTCTCTACCACTAGATAAACAAACTTACTGAGACAAAAATTGATCTCAGCAAACTATGCAACTTCAGTTTTCCTGAAGACAGTATGATTTCAGAATATTTTAACCTGGCCTTTAAAACTGCAGGCTAAAATTCACAGATAATCTGTTTTACTCTAGATCAAGAGAAGCTGTGATATAGAGGAATAATGCAGTAATTCCAGCATAATCTAGGAAATTATTTTTCCCACTAACGTGTTTACAGATTATTAGATTAGATGAAAATTTGTTTGCAGTTTATATTTAATAGGTACACTTCTGAAAAAGCCTATTTTTCTGAATAAAATGATAAACCTGCTTTTCTAAATTCCATTATGCACTCCATCTTCTAAATTGCTTGAAAATATAGCCTTTAAAGTACTTAATCATTTTGGTACTCTTCTGCTGTAGGTCAGGGAAATGTTATGTGGTTTTCAAGCTGCCACAGTTAAAACTGTGAATCCCTTTTTTTTTTTTTTTTCCTTTCTGTCTTTACATCTGTGGGATGAAATCTGAAGATGATTAGGGACTCTGCTATGAACTAACTGAGACCAGACGTTATTTATAACCAATTTGAACAGAGACCAGAACTTAGAGGAAAATCTGAAAATCCTAGATACGAATTAGGAAACCACCTAGGACTAGCCATTAGGACGCACTGAATACAGAGTTTCACCTAAATTCTGGTCCGTAATCTGTCATGCTGAACTGCACAATTCAGGAATTCCAGGGATGCAGTCCTGAACCATATGGGTTATATCTATAAAAGTAAAGTGTCTTCGTTTTCCCAGGAAGCACAGGGAGAAGAGAAATAGAAGTTCTGCATTTAACAGCAGGGGTAAGACTCACAATGATGTGCTAGAGGGAAGTTTTAAGGTCCCTTAAGCTATGTTTATGTAGAAATAAAATGGGACATAAGCCATTTTCTTTCTCAGGCCATGAGGGCAAGTGGCACAGCATGTCTCACATCTCTACGGCTAAATTATGTTGCCTTCCTCCCCCCCGTCCCACACCCTATATTGGGTGGTTTCATTATAAAGTCTTTTGGGAACAGGCCCTGGCTCACGCTCCCCCCTAAACTGAACCCAGACATTGTTCAAAAGAGTTGATTGCCACAGGCCAAGAACCATACCGTTGGGTCTGTTAACAATTAAAGAGTATGGATAACTGTGGACATTTCTCCAGCCTGCACCCTGGTCTGGGACCGTTCATTAGTATGGATCCTGTGTGATTCACTTGTATGAATAAAGCAGGTTATCTTGTGATGAACTGAGCAGGGCTCACTCTTCCCAAAATGTCTGCGACAGTGTTGCCTCTAATCTTTTAGATGAGAGTTCAAAGCTCAGGCAAGAGAGGTCTGAGTTCATGTTTCTCAGTTTGATCAAATTCATGCTTCCACTACTCTGAATACCAGACTCAAGAAAGTTCAGAAGTTGGAGACTTAGGCTTTTGGATGTGTCTCAGACTGCCTACACGTTTTGCCTACACATTGGGAAAAACACAGAGATGACCTAAGCAGTAGAGTATGAAATCTACTCGGGTGCTAAGGTTGTGAAGTTTTAAAGGTCTAGAACTCAAAATGCAGAATTCACAACTTCATGTCAAATTAGGAAATACCAAGAATGGCATGATAAAGCAACAGAAATGTATCAAGTAATATTTTTTATATTTATGACTACCTTAGGATCTGTGTTTTACTGTGGGTACTCTCCAAAAATATGTGTAGACTTGGGGAAACTGGGGAGAAAAACCCACATGGGAAACAATAAGAATTTAGCTCTCGAATATTTAGATGCCAAGCAGGACATCTTTGAGTTCATAGACATGAAGTAAGTATGAATGCATTTGATAAAACACCTACTCGAGTGTTTCCATAATTGAGCCTCTATGCTCTGATTCAGCAAGGTGTTTAACTATGCAAGCAATCCCAAGTAATTCCCTTAACATCAATGGAAAAATGCTTTAATTGTGGCATGTGTTCAAAGACTACTAGAGCGGGTCCTTGGAAGTACTTTTCTAGACATTTATCCACAGTGAATAATTTCTCCCAGACTTTCCATGTATATTTGCAGTCTTCTTTATCATTAATATCTTTAATTCACTACAATTCAACCTCAAACTTCAAGCTGCAATGCTAACTTATGAATTCGTAGTCTAATTATCGTCTGTATAATGATAGCCTGATAAAGAAAAGAAATAACGACACTCATGTTACAGCTCATGTTACAATCAAATGTTAAGCCTTCTATCTTAAAATAAAAAGGAAAAGCTATGTTTGTTACATATTAGGAGATTATTGGAGAATCACACTTGCTTTGGATATGATTCTACACTGATAATATGGGCCCCAAACAATTTAACAGTCTTCATATATTAGGAAAATAGATCCAAGAGCACTGATGTGTGGTATGGTTATGCAATTACTCTACAAAAGGAACTAAAAACTGAGGATTATACCTGAAGCCTTCATAACATATGCATACAATGAAAACTGCATGTTCACCTTAGAGCTCTTTTAAAGTGAAAGCCATGAATCCCTGAAATGTGTTTTGAGAATTGCTAAGTGTTTCAAAAATTAAAAAAAGTGATTTTGTCCAGCTTGCTTTGTTTCCTCACAAAGACAGCTTATCTGCATGAAAATGGGGATATTTTCTAGTGCAGACGGTGAAGACATTGAAAAGACCATTATGCTTAACATATTGAAAAAAATCAGAGTTAACACTCTCACAGAACTGAAAAAATACTAATTCAGTTACACTGTTCTACATCTTCTTAGTGCCACCTTGTGGAACTACAGCAACTCATTCCCTACTCACCGAAGGGCCAGCAGTTGGGTCCCTTCCCCTTCCGCTGCACCGCTAGAAGGATGGAGGTATAAATACCCTGCTGATACCTACTAATCCACAGCTGCTAAATTAAATATAAGTAGATTAATGAACCACTGATCATGTGATCCTTTATGTCTTTACCTAGTTTAGACCAGCATCACAGAAGTAGGAGTGGAATTATTAAATTCAATATGCTCAAAATAAATTAACAGAGAAAGATTACGTAACGAGGAGGAGGCTATGTCCTCTGTACTACACTGTCTCCACAAATAGGGTGACGATTTTAATCTCAACATTTTCCAGGTGTAGGTATAAATCAGCTCCGTTTTATTAGCTTTTCACAACATTAGTCTCAAGAACTGCAGTAAGAAAAAGCTGTTCTTTCAAAAACACCAGTAGGACTTCACAATGACATGACTGAATGTAAAATCAGGCTGTGTCTACCCTACCAAAAACTGTGTCTTGACCAACTCTCAGGCCTCAAGAGCAACTGTGGCAGCAGAGCCCACATAGATGCATAGGGGCTATACCATTGCTCCTTCCCTCTTCCCTTTCCTTGCTGCCCTAGAGGAAGTCCCAGCACCTTGTCCGGGAGTGCGCCAGTTGGCGGAGGCTGAAAACCTCCCAGGTTTAACTAACAGTTAAAAGCTATAAATGACTGCAGAACAGTGTCCAAGGCCATGTGTTGGCCCTATGTAATTTACTAATGCAAATGGTGCCTTAAGATTTTTAGATTGATATGATGTCTCCAATAGAGTCTAATGCAGTTGCTGTGTGTTTAACTCATCCTTCTGAAAGGCAGAGATGGATTTGATCTAAAACATCCTCAAATAGTCCTGAAGTAGTCTTCTGTGATGCAGATTTCTGGCTGTAGCTCTGGCTGAAAGGATGCCGCCACACTGCTCCTCCTATCATATCCACCAAAACTGCTGTTCCCACCAGCCCACCCCGGCCCACCTCGGAAATAAATGTAAGCAATTCTGGATCAGGTGATTTTCTAGACACTGATCCTGTCTCGCAGTATTCAGATGAAGAAATAACACTATCTTCTCTTAATAATTCAGCTCTTGAATGCTTTACTTTGTCTACCCGGGTTCTATTTAGTCAGTTGATCTGTTTCCTTTGTTGGTTATATTAATAACAAAGTTTCTTTGTTGAAATGAAAAACAATTAAATTCCTCCTTTCCCTAAGCTGCTTCTCTCTAACACTCAGCATTTAGCATTCCCTGAAGAAAAAGTATTTTTTTTCTGAGAGCTCCTTGCAAATTTGGTGGCCCATATCAGTAACAAGCCAAAGGAGCTGACAAAGTAATTCCCTCTGTAGTCTGGATTAAAAGCATTTTAGGCGTTTCTTTGATAGTCAAAACAACATTTGGAGGCAGCTGAACAACTGAGAAGGGCCAGATTAATTAGAGAGATATTTACTGTTCATATTGTGACACAAAGGCTTCTTTTTTTTTTTTTTTTTTTTTCCTTTGGCTTTATAAGCCCCAGAGAAAAAAAAAAATATGACAAATATCAGCTAAGGATCTAAAGGAAAATTTAATATTCCATTGAATATTTCAAACACTAATTTCAATCAGGTACTCTGACCTTTCTTTTTTTGTCATGCAAATAGTCTTTGTTTTAAAATAGTGTACAGTTACGCCCTCCCTTTTTTACTCCCATTACTCCAGCTCTTGTAAAGCATGAAAAACATGGACTGAAACGAAATGGTTGCAAATGTCAAACAGTTGTATTAGAAGAGGGAAAAGGATGGGGGGAAAGGGAAGGGCCATCGGAAATTCTCATTTCCAGCAGAACCAATTTACAGGAAATCTTCCTCTCTGGAATTATCAGTTATACAAAGTTCATGTCTAATTTTACAATGGTATGATCATCCCAGGAACACGAAAATTCTAAATGAAAATGATTTAGTGAGCTTGAAAAAGGGTATGCCGGCTAAACAGGGGAAGGGACTTTTGCCCTTGTTCACATGCCGTTTCTTGGAGATTGACCTGGAGGTAGAAGAGTATCTTCAAATCATCTTAGGAGAGGGAGATTTAAGGATGAAAATGTTTCAGGTTTGGTTCCCTTTCCTTTTTTTAAAGGGAAAAAATAATTAACAGCTATTGTATAACAATGGAAACTCAGCACTGCCATATAGGACTGTGCTCAGGGCAACCTGACCTTGTCTCCGCTTGCAGGTAAGACGTTCCATTACCGACAGGAGCAGGGAGTGACGATGCCTGCTGTCAGCAACTGGCAAACGTCCTAGCGGGGCTGAAAGACCGAGTCTTATGCGCAATCATGTAATAGAGACCGTCCTTCACAGTCAGCAATTAATGCAATCACTGTGCATGCTCGCGCATTGTGCTTCTTGCCAAACTGCACCTGAAATCTCAGGATTATCTTTGAGAAACATTGCCTACGTACGGATTTACAGATACCATCTATCCCATGCGTGGTTTAATAATAATAAAATGAATCATGACACAGTTTACTCCTCCACTGAATGATACGCATTTTCATTTCTTTTGTAATCAGCTAAATAACCTTAGTCTTCAGAAAAAAGAAATAGAACTGAACCTTCATGCACTCCACAGGTAAGACAACATTGGGGGTTGTTTATAGCCCTGGTGTGTTTAACTATTTGTAACAGAGCGTTCCTAGTAAATCTAGATGTAAATTTTGCATTCACAATGGCTGAAAGAGAAGAGCAGAGACAATGTATTGTAGTGAAATCACACTTTAGGTGACAAGATATAAGCTGTTTTTCACTCTATGATGTGAGATAAGTGAATTTTAATCATCTCTTACAAAATCTTTTTATTGAAAAAGAAAAAAAGGTCTTCAGCCTTAAATATGCTTCTTACAGAGAAATTTATTATACACAAAATATTGCCTTAGAGGGTTTTGGGTTTGTCTTTGTTTTTGCTTTAAAATAAAGTGGCATCTAGAGACTTAGTTTGCAACAGAAAGCATTGAGGATATTGTTATTCTTCCTGTCTGCATGTAGGACCAAGAACACAATATCGACAGTCTGCATTACACAATTCATCACCTTCAAAGAGGCGGCTTCATAAAATCATTTGTAAATAAAACAAATTCTTTCTTGTGAAAAAGATCCATTTAAGTAAAGTCAGAATTATTAAAAAAATACATTTGCCGCTTGCACTCCGGTTTCTTTGGTCAGTATGGATTACATGTTTTCTTTTGGATGCATATGAGATTATATGTATTACAATGAGATTATGAAGCACAGAATTCCCACCTAAGCCTCAGCAAATACTGAATACATCATTTTTAATCTGACATGATAACGTGAATATGACTTTGACTAAAATTGCTGACTTCAAATAGAAACTGAATATAGAAACAGAAGAATAGAGACATATAATAGGCCAAGAATTCAAAGACTACATATGGGGACTGACTCTGTTCTGAAAAAAAACCACTGATTTTTTAATTTTTTTTTTCCGCTCTCTTCTTTAGGAATGATACCTGTAAAAATGTTTGTGAAAACCTCAACAGAAAATAATTAAAAGCTCATACTTGAATGATATTTTCCATAACCACACAAATGCAAGATTGCAAAATCAGTTTCTCATTCTTCTATTAAAGGCATTGTATCCTGTATAGCACATTAAATTCAGTGTATTAAATTCTATCCTGTAGAGTGCAAGAGATTAAAGAATGTGACTATGAATTGCTGGATATATGACAGAGCTGGTTTTAGCCTTTTCTTTGGGACTAATTAGGTTTTTGAATCCAAGACACTTTCTAAGTAGAGACTGGGGTATTTTCTGTTTATTTCTCACCAGAAAACTCAACCTTTTTTTTTTTCTTTTGCTTTTTGTCAAAACTTTTTGCTATACAAAAAGGTCTTCTTAATTACATGCAATAGTTCTTACTCCTGTTAAGATTTCTCAAACAGTGTTCCTCCACCTCAGGTACTGATGTTCTCTCCTAAAAAGCAACCCTTCCTTACAACATCTGCAGCAATCTCTAATACTTTACATTTAAGTTGCACAGGTTTTCTACTTGCTTAAGTGAAGTTTACAGTACACCTACAGTTACGCTTTCTCATTTCCCATTTCATATCCCTTTCCTTGTTATGCTCCTGCAAACATATATTTCCTGTTATCTGAATGGATTGTAACTTTGTTTCTTGAAATTTTCATTTCCTTCTTAACCTGTCATCTGTTTAGGCTGCTGCATGCATACATCTTGTGCTACCATCTGTGTGTTTCAGCTGCTCCCTTATTCTCTTGCCTGCTACAGAGATCCCTACTCTGTCACTTCTCCCTTTGAGCCCCAGTATAAAGTCTCCTACATATTTCTGTCTGGCTTTTTTTTTCCCCCAGTGGATCAGCAAATCTTTTCATTCAAAGATGTCTCATCCCAGATGAAACAATTCCATCTACTAAGGAACTAATACTCAACTAATGCTCAACGTCGGTCTATCAGTTGACCTAAGCAGCATTTAGAAACAAAGATTTGTATCAAGTTTTAGAGTCACTTAATAATAGTTAATTTTTTTTTTTAATATATTCAGTTGTGCTAGCTTAGTTACATTATTATTCTATTAAATTTACAAAATTTCTTCCCAGAAAGTTGCACTTTTATACCAATGCTGTTAAGTTACCCTTTGGAAAACTCTAGACTCGGTGAATACCCAAATGTCAGAATCTTGACTATGTAACGGGCAACTTTATAGAAAAGCATCTCTTTATCTTCATAATAATTTTTTTTCTTGTGTCCAGTTTTGCTTCTCTATCTGCAGAACACCATTCTTATCTTCTAAATTTTCTCCACAGTTATGTTTCTAAATGAATGGGATTTATGAGTCTCTCTTATGCGAACTTATAGCAGAACAACTTATATTTTCTCTGTGAACAGCTGCACTCATTACAGTCAGTTCTTTGAGATCTACTTATCTCACTTCCTTTAATAGACACCAGAAGTGTAGAAAAATTATTTATAACTTTAATTACATAGGTTCATGCAGCTAAAACAATATGATGTGAGACACAATTTCTGAATATCTTGTAGTGGGTTAAGACAATTTCTTATTCTAGACGATGCCAAGAACAGTTAGATTTATTTCTGAATTTTAAGGAAGAATTAATGGAAAATCAAGAAGAAAGATTATTTGAGTGAAAGGTCAAAAAGTGATTTTTATTTTGAGGAAAGGAAGGTATTACAGCAGTAAAATAAGGATAACATTTCAGAGACAGACTTCAACAGACTCAGAGAACCAGCCAGTTGAGTACTGTGGGAAGCTAATCTAAAGAATAACGGATTACAAGAAAGCTGGCAATTCATGAAGAGGAATACATTAAACGTACGAGAAGGAACTGTCTAATGCAATGTAAGATTAAAAATACTTAGAAAATCAAACGCAGAAACTGAAATTGAAGGATACCTGTAAAAAGCAGCAGTTAGGGAAAAAACATTCAAAGAAAAGTAAAAAACCAAATATGGTTCAATAATATAAAGCAGTTTCAAAAAGGTAAATTTATATACTATGATGTATTTACCTAAACTACTCTGTTCTCTTGACGCCACTTCAGTTTCTCTAACAGTTCAAGAGCATGTTTTAATTAAGGTAGAGATAGCATGTGGTTGTTTGTGAGGAAGAGAATAAAGAATGAAAGGAATTTAAGATATAAAGCAGGAGAATTTGAAATGAGTTAGTTTGTTTAGTTGAAAAGAAAAGCTGGATGAGGGTGACAACATAAAAATGGTTTCCTAAAATGTAAGAAGAAACTATGATGAGAACTAATTGTTCCCTGTAATGAATGTAAAATGAGAAGAAGTAACCTTTATTGTGCCTTAAGGAAATTTAGGGAAAGCTTTCTAAAGAGGTAGGTGTTGAAACAGAAAAACATAAATACCTAAGGAAGCTGTGGAACTGGGTACTTTAAAGAAGAGGTTACATACACATCAGCACGCATGGCCTAGGTATTAAATTGATCATTGCAGAACATCCCATTCCTCCAACTCTTGAATTATGGAAGAATACGATCAACTCACACTGCATTTCACTGCAATCCCAGATTCACAGGAATGAATACATGGGGAGACTGAGATGGGACAACCCTTCTGATGTCTAACCTCAACCAGTTACGCCATGTGAAGCATTTTGTTTGTATAAATAAGTAAAATGCAGTCTGACTTTCTTGCTTTTATCCCAAAACAAACATAATGTGCTTTCTATATTAAGCGATATCCTGTCCCAGTGGCCGTGATTAATCATTGTATGCCATCTGCAGCATCAACCTCTATGTGATACCCTGAATCAATCACTATTAATGTAGTAGTTTGGAATTGAAGATCAACAAAAATAGAAGTATCAAATAGCACCCTCCATGCCAAATTTGAAGGAAATAAGCTGCCATTTGGGTTTTATGTAACAGAGACACATGGTTCTAGTATGACTGATAAGATTACTTTTCAACAGAGCTATATTAAAACTTTTATTAGCTTTCTGCCATTCTCAACACCACCACGCGGATTTTCATCTTGCACAGTAGATAAAAATGTCACGTGGCAACCCAGATGGACTCATGTTCATAACAAATCACCAGCCTAAAGAGAAACTCTGTATCAACCCATCTGTGGACACATGCATGAAGAGGCTTTTGTGTGTGCAGATCTTCCTAAAATAAACCCTCCTCTGACCCACTGCACTTTCGGCTGCACCTCCTAAGTCTGCAGCAATCCTGCCCAACAGAGTACATAAATAGAATGGCACATGGGATGAGATGGTTGAAGGGAAAAGTAGGTGAAAAACGGAGAAGAAATATAATGGATATGACTTCCTTTTTGAAGCCTTTAAGAAAAACCTAAAATGTGATGTTATATAGTCCAACAGTGAAAGGGGTCAATGAAAGACACTGTGGGAAAGGCTGCGATAGACTGCTGTAATCTAACAGCATTGTCAGGGCATGGACACATGGTAATGCTATGTCAGCTTAGGAGAATATTGCTAAAAGGACAATATTTTTGAAAAAAGAATATCTTACTATACTCTGATTCCTGGTGGGGGAAGAGGGTTTCACACGCTATCAGTTAACTGTGGTTCAAAATTTAGGTTTATATGGAAAAAAGTGTGCCTAATACATTAAAAAAGAAATCAGAAAAAAAATGTTATTGCATAGATTTACACAGTTATGACCTTAAATACTTTAGTAGTGTGCAGCTTGACTATTACTGAAGCGTGTCTGGATAATGCGCATCACAGAAGGAAGACTGCTGATATGGAACATTTAAATTAATTAATTCCATGGCATTAATCTATAGTAGGAACCCAGAAGCTGGGATAGTGGATAGATTGCAAGCGCTTCATTGATAAGTGGAGCTAAGAAAGAGGTAAAAAGTAGATCATTTGCATTAAGAATAAGATATTTCTTCAGTGAGCACGCTAATAACATGGTTTCCCCTTTTACTTTGAAAGAAAAAGGAATGGATTGTGGAATTTACAATTTACGAGTACTGACCCAAGTTTCACCCAGAATTTAGCTTTCCAAGTTTTGCATGTCACAGTACATAAAATAAATTAAAATTACAGCTGGAAGATGACACACTTAAGACAGAAGTGATTAGGTAAGGAGCCAGGGAGCCAGTTTAACCACCTAGCTGAAGATTTCTTCTACATGAGATTCCCTGTACCATCACTCCAAGAAAATTCACAGGACAGGGGGACTATCAGGTGGAATGAGAAATATCTTAGCAGCTGGTTGTCTAAAGATCATAGAAAGCCAATGCAGAGAAGGCCAGAGAACAATCCACAATTCAGAAAGCTTAAAAACTGGCTTAAATTTTATCTATTGAGCTATGCTACATGTCATTCAGATACAAACCAAAATTTTGCTTGCTTCAACCAACCCTTAATTTCATTACTTTATGATATGATACATATCCTGTGTCACAAATCTGTCACACACTCAGGAAGGCAAGAACTGTTGAGGTACACTTTGTCAGCTATTAAACTCTATTTGAAGTTGATATTGGTGTTGAGAAAGACGCCGTTTCTATTTTCGGCTCTATGAGTTACACTAGAAAGTTACATTCATTCAGTCTGACACCGGATGAGAATCCCACGGCTACCCCAAGTGGAACTGTCATGGGCTTTTTCAATGGTCATTTGTAGTGAGGACTAACACTTTCAGCCTTGTCTAGAATGATTCGTACACCATTGCCTAGATTAACAGTTTACTTTTTAGTTTTACTGACTTACAGTTTCACGATAATGGATTCAAACCAATGACAAAAATGGTTCCCTCCTCTGGTAATGAAAATAGAATGTATTTTTGTTTTAGAAGAAAGCTTTGCAAGTGCTTCCTCGTAGATATTTCATTTTATCATTTTATTGACATGCTGAATGTGTCCCATTTGGAAGAAGTCACTGCCAGTTGTAACTTGAGGCCTTTTCCTCTTGTCCTGTCACTTGTTACTTGGGAGAAGAGACCGACCCCCACTGCACTACACCCTCCTTTCAGGCAGTTGGAGAGAGTGATAAGGTCTCCCCTCAGCCTCCTTTTCTCCAGGCTAAACAACCCCGGCTCCCTCAGCTGCTCCTCAGAAGACTTGTTCTCCAGACCCTTCAGCAACTTCGTTGCCCTTCTCTGGACACTCTCCAGCACCTCAGTGTCTTTCTTGTAGTGAGGGGCCCAAAACTGAACACAGTATTCGAAGTGTGGCCTCACCAATGCCAGTCATGAAGGATAATTCTATGGAAATGGGACATGAGACCCACTTTAAGGTTCTCCTCCTACCTGAGGGGTCAGACCCTCCTACCTGTGTGGGTCAGATCAATCCATCTGACCTACACAAACCTCTATGATGCCAGGAAACTTCAAATGACTGAAAGTGCATGAGGTATTTTTAAGGTCTTTTCCTACTCGATTAAGCTGAGCAATCCTTCAAAACACAGATTTCAGGGTGCACAATCTGCCCCGAAAAGCTGTAGTTAATTTTCTATTTTCAACCTGAATTCAAAATTCTCAGGATGGAGAATGCCTACTGGGCTTCCATTTCAATTAATTTTATATTGCTATCTTCGGTGAAGACATCTGTAGTTTGAGTGCAAATAAAATGAAAATTTACCACCCCCATTTCTGAAATTTAGCACGTGTGTGGTATTTCACACATTTAATGCGAGTGCCCAAAATGTCACCGTAAAGGTAAACACGCCAGTTTTTAAATACCAGGCACAGCATGGAGTTGCAATCTGTGACAATAAAATCTGGCTTTATAAAGGGAAAAAGGCATGTAAAGGTGAAACACAACTGTGATTTCCCACTTCAAACAGATGAAAACTAGAAATGTTATTCTTCTCTAAATTTTGCAATGTAAGTTTTATAACTCCCATATTCATGCTTTAAATAATTTGTAAAGACAGAAAACCGCTTTAAATATATCTGTATGCTATCTCAAACAGGTGAAATCCCCTGATTTAACAGGACTGTTTTCCAGCCTCTAGATTCTAGGATGCTCTTTTAGTAGTTTTCAATCGTTTATTGTATTCGTTCACTTCTTTACTTGAAGGTTGCACAAAGGGCACTGCAAATGAGTGCACTGAGTCATGTCATCTGATGGGCCAAAACTTATTGCAGCTTCTTTTATGCCATGGAATTACAAGGTAACCGACATGAAGAAGAAAATGCTTTTAGAGCTGAAGCAATTTTACATCAGGAAGGTGAAAATAGGGCTTAATTGATTTGAACGAATGGTCTTCCGTTCGTAGAAGGGAAAAAAAAAGGAAATTTACAACACTTTGTACCTAAGATGGGAAGTGACTGACTGTGATATAATATGATAATAAAGATTAATCTTTTATATACTGTATGTAAAACACAAAGAAAAATGTTCAAACAAATGCAGAGCAGGCAAGAAAGGACATCAGCTAATACTTATTTATGCTATAAAATGCTACTACAGAACACTTTTTAACACCTTACTCATATGGAATAGTCTCTCTACAAACAATAATAAAATTGGTCTTACATTTGATGGGGCATTTGTGAAATAAATTATAAATTAACTGCAATAAAGACAACAGAATCTAGTTTCTAGATCATTAATATCTTTAAATATCTTGTCATTTAATATATGGAAGCAGCCTAATATGCAACCTAGGGAGGTAATACTATGTTTGTGACTATGACTTTACAAAATTAAAAGTATATGTGTGCTTTTCATGTTATAATATATCTGTCAATTATGTTATTATGCTCTACTGGATTAAGATTAACATTAAAGTAGAAAGAAGGGAACAACAAGAGAGCTCACGTCATCATTCTGGAATCAAGTGTAGTCTTACTAAGGAGAGCATGACCACGAGCAGATTTTGCATTGTCATATTTTAAAAATAAGATAATTTCTTTTGAAATGTGTTCTTTAGAGATTTTAAAAATATGAAACGTTGACAGGGTAGTTTCATTATTTTTGCTAAAAATGAATTTGCTGTTTCAATCTCATTAGAAGCTTTTCAACTATAATTTTCTCTTGAACACCGTAAGGATTGTTACTGATTGAAAAATATAAGGAGAAAACAAATAGTTTTTCAAATTATATCTGCAAAAACTTTCTTAGTATTTCTTGTATTTCTGTATTACTGGGGAAAACCAGTAAGGGATGCTATCTAGCAACACAGTACTTTATTAGACAAGTAACAAAATTTAAGTGCTTACTAACATTTGAACCATTATCTTCGTTATACATTTGTTGTATACAACTCCCAAATCCTCATTCACTAGAGGTAAAACAAGAGAGTACTTTATTGTATTGTCCTGGTTTCAGCTGGGATAGAGTTAGTTTTATTTCTAGTAGCTGCTGTGCTTTGGATTTAGTATGAGAATAATGTTGATAACACATAGTGCTGTAGTTGTAGCTAGGTAATGTTTGTATTAAGTCAAGGACTTTTCCGCTTCCCGCAGAAGCAGAGAGGGAGCATAGACAGGACAAGCTGCCCAAAGGAATATTCCTTACCATAGATGTCATGGTCAGTATATAAATGGGGGCTGGCCAGGGAGCAAGAACCTGCGATTGCTGCTCAGGATGTGCTGAGATCATCAGGTGCTGAGCAATTGTATTCTATCACTCATTTTGAATATTCTTTTACTATTATTATTATTACTATTACTACTACTGCTACTATTATTTTCTCTTCTGTTACTGTTCTATTAAACTGCCTTTATCTCAACACATGAGGGTTGGTTTTTGTTTGTTTCTTCTCCCTCTTCTCCCTATCCTTGGCAGTGCAAATTTACACTATTAAAGGATGCAGTAAAATAACTATTTTAAATTAGTAAATCCTACATTTTATTCATGATACCTCACGGAATAATCAATTATCAGGCATGATGTGAGTAAAACTTTCAGAGAATCACAGAATCATAGGGTTGGAAGGGACCTCTGGAGATCATCTAGTCCAACCACCCTGCCAGAGAAGGGTCACCCAGAGCAGGTTACACAAGAATGCATCCAGGCGGGTTTTGAATGTCTCCAGAGTTGGAGACTCCACCACCTCTCTGGGCAGCCTGTGCCAGTGCTCTGCCACCCTCAAAGGAAAGAAGTTCCTCCTCATGTTTAGGTGGCACTTCCTGTGCTCAAGTTTGTGCCCATTACCTCTTGTCCTGTCTCTGGGCACCACTGAAAAGAGCCTGGCCCCATCCTCCTGACACTCACCCTTTAAGTATTTATAAGTGTTGATAAGGTCCCCCCTCAGTCGTCTTTTTTCCAGACTGAAGAGACCCAAATCCCTCAGCCTTTCTTCATAAGAGAGGTGTTTGAGTCCCCTAATCATCTTGGTAGCTCTCTGCTGCACCCT
>VXBH01001044.1:522784-559116 GCA_013400035.1 Rynchops niger
CAAAACAACAGGTATAGGCAAATCCCCAAGCACTAGAAAAGGTAAATTCTTAGTTGCAGTGTGAATCCAGTTCATATTTAAGTTTTATGTAGAAAGTGATTAATCTTCTAAATATAATGATTTGCACTGAAATGTAGTGGGAGAGAATTTAGGAAGCTGTTTTGTTTCACACACATACACATACATGTATTTTTGCATCTATGAGTATGCAAAAGCCAGACCAGAAGTTTGATTGGATTCAAAACTTAAAACCAGCACAGCTAACAATGCAATCTAATCTGAACAACACAACCCATCCAGTGATTCTCATGTCAAGCCCATAATTCTCGGTGAACCACAGATCAAATTTCATCAACAGAAAGCCATCCCACTCCCAGCTAAGACATTCAGAGGTATAATTAACCTCACTGGGAAAAACATGTGCATTTGTTCTAGCCCAAATCTATTCAGATTCAGATTCTAACCTTGAGATCTGGTTTTGCCTTTGCCTGATGAACAACAAAACCACACAGAAAATATTCACAGTGAGGAGATACAGATATATCTCATATCATTTAACTACCTGTGTTTCCACTGGATAATGGAAAGATTATACTAATACAAGAAAAATGTCAATAAAAAGTTTAATTTTTTGTGGTTTATGGTATATTTCTGTACCGCTTGACACAAACGAGTTACAAGGTGTAAAATACTAAATATATTTTATGTTTTTTTCGAAGAAATGTTATGGATTGAGAAAGCTTTAAGTGATTCAATACTAATACGTTCTTTTTAAAAATACTTTATACACATGCCAAAAATACTTTCACTTCCATATTTAGATGTTCCTCTTTGTGCTGCTGTATTTTATGTAAAAATCTTTTATATATCACTTACTTTTTTGTCTTCGTTATATTTATGGAAAATTTCTTGTGCTCTTTCTTCACCACCATCCGTAAACAACATAATAATCTTATTGCAGTTAGCTCTAGAGACACTGTGCTGTAGGAGATACAAACAGAAGCCTTTTTAAATTTCAGGCTATAAGGAATAACAGCTGTTCTATTTGATGGCTTTCATATCAACATGCTTATTTTAACATGGTAATGGCAAAACATCTGAAGTTCTTTAGGATTTCATTCAATACCCCTTTCTGAATGAAAAATAGAAAACAAAACAAAACAAAACAAAACAAAACAAAATAAAATAAAATAACAGAACCAAAAACATTTTTCTGTTCCATGAGAGTTACATATGACTTATTTCAGATCTGGCCCAACACAGAGGAATGGGGATCTGGTGGCTCCTTTCACCTCCACCAACACAAGGAAAGCTCACACATCAGCCCCACAGTGTTCCTCTCCAGATGTTCCACATGAGACTTATACAGTGAGGGCCTTTAAATATTTTTACTCTCCTCTTTTCTCACCCTTACTTTTTTTCTTGTCCTTACTGTCCTTGTGGAAATTTGGGTACTATGACCCTCTAATGAATTACTGAATATTCTTTTTTTTTTAACTCCTACACTCCTACTCACAGACCACTTAAATGAAAACGCTGATCATTTAGGCATCCTGTAGGTACATCTAAAAAACTCTACCTTATAAACTTAGAAATATTTTTGCATTTTCTATTTTTCTCACATTTAACCTTTAGAAAACTATACAAGAAGCAGGTTTAAATAATATATTGCAGCCAAGATATGGCTGCCTAGATTATTAACATCTCTCCATCACCTGCTTTTCTAATTAGGTTGCAACCCGGAGGTGAAGAGTTGAGCATGTTCCATTATTTCTGGAGAGCAAACCTGGAATAGAGAAGTTGAGGAGAAGTCCCTCTGACTCGTAACTCGGCAGTCTAAGTAGCTAGTAAAACCACTGAGAAAAATGCAGTGTGTTGTGCAAAGGAATAAAAACATTGTTCCAGAGCCAGAACAACAGAGGGATGAATAGGAATTTTGGCTCATTATGAAAGGAGCCAAAGGGTCCTCCTTTGCAATTCATCTTCCTTCCTCATTCCCTAAAAGTTAAGAATCCTGTCTGAGCAAATTGTTCATGAATTTTACAGCCAGCCTTCCTCGTCCTCTGTGTTGCATACAAATGATCCGAGTCAGACACATCTTGGTAATTCTGAGTAGTTGGATGTGACAGAATAAAACCCTTAGAGATTCAGTTAAATAAATTCAACTTCTCTTTCCACAAGCCTGAATTTTGCTCTATGAATTTACCCTACAGTCAGGAAAAGAAACAGGAGGGTCATCCTTACACGGTACCTAGTTCTCCCTTGCTTTAATCTTTGTGATTAGATAGTGGCTATCTATTCACTATTCACTATTTCACTAACTTTTCAGGTGAGATGATCCCCCTCCCTTTCATTACTTTTCATCCTACTCTCTGATCTGATTCCTTGTTCTTCTGCAATAAAGAGATCAAACGACCAAAGCCAGCCCTGAAACATCAGCTGATAATCCTCAATGCCGCAGCTCCGTGGTTCTACAAGTGCTCCCAGAAAACTAAAATACAAAAACTTTGTTTGCAATCACTATATTAACAGATGAGTAATTATACCTCAGAGATTATTTGTATTGGTAGTTCAATATTCAGTGAATAACTATTTATTTAATCATTTGAAAAAAATGAGTTCAAAGATTTTCTTACATGTAACAACAAATAAGAAAAACTTGAAATCAATACATGCTCGCCAGTCTCATCAGCACACTGTGTTTCATTGGAATTAAATAATTTATGACCATTCTTTGTTTGTGAAATATAACCTAGAAGATACTGCTTTGGGCTGCAAGCTTTTCAATATTAAAAAAGTAATAAAAGTAGGGTTGGATACTTCATAAAAAAAGAAACTCACCTACATTTACAGTGATTTAATATACAAGTGAAAATAAAATCAGAGGGAAACCAAAGAGATGACAGAGAAGGGGACCAACGCCTGACCGTATTATAAAAAACAAAATAATGCTATTATGAGAAACGCGAACTTGATCCAGTCTTCATTTTAACTGACTAAATCAAGATTTTTCTAGCATTAACTAATACAGTATGAGAAAAATGCAGTATTTTCTTTTTATCCCCTGGTACTCGCTGAAGGGCGTTTATTTACACTACACTGTTCAGACACTAAAGTCACGTAATGGAAAAAAAAATGCAAGATTTTAGCTTCCAAACAATATTGGAAATCTGAACATAAATAAGATCAAATCGTACAACATTTTCCCACCATAAAAACTTTGCATCCTGATGAATGAACTTAACACATCGGTCTCTTACAAGGGACCAAGAGGAAGGCAGAACTGCCTTTACAACACATCGTTTTTCTCCCCATTTGCACAAAGATGGAGAGATACTGGCTCAGGGGGTGCATGTAAGTGGTTTTGCAAAGCTGATGCAGGAATTGCCTCTTAGCTTAAACCACAGAGGAATTTGAGTCGGAACTGAGTCTACCTAGTCATTTTTAGCTCTCTCTTGCACTTGATAGAAAGCTGGTGTTTTGTGGTTTTTTTATGGTTTTTTTTTTTTTCTTTCAAACACTCAAGCAAGACATGATCCATTTCATACTGTGCCTAAAATTGCTTTTGTTTTACACAAGTTTGACCTCCCTAAAATTAACTCCTTAAGGGGCAGATTGGGATTACAGCTCATGGCATGACACTTTAGGATTGCCTTCTTCATTATGTTTTTCGCGCCACTGAGGAAGGAAAAGGTAAACTGAACCAAAACTCAACTACTCAAGAAGAGATAAGTTTTTTGACAAATAGTAGCTATTATGGTACGAGGGAAAAAGCATCCTGAATTGCTGAAATGGAAGTATTATTTTTTTCAAAGAAACAGCAAGTTAACAATAATAACAATAAACAGTGGAAAAATACTGCATAAATATGATGGAATCCAGATTATTGATAATCACTTGAACTAGTATGCTGAAAAAAACTGAAGTGTCTATTTCCATCTAGCAACACATCAGACAGTAAGTTTTTCATGGCAGAAGTGAAATATTACTTTAATATTCAGAAAATTATTTGAAATAACTGTTATCCAGAAACAGTACCCACAAAATTATTATGAAAATTTGAGATGTTAAAAAATATTCCATTACCATGGACCTTAAAGCAAGTGGAGTGTTTGAATTCATAAATATACAGCTGCAAACTATCCCGAAGCATATTTTTTATTATTTGTTTAAGGCTGTATTATACCATCCTATTATATTGTCTTGTTACCAGAGTCTAGCGCTAACTCCATCACCAGCCCTTTAACTCTGCCTGCCAAATGGATTTGCCGATATCTGGAGAGGATGACTGTATTTCTAGAACCTAGGGAAATCTTTTGATTTCCCTTGATATACACATCCACAATGCCCAGCTATAATTTAGGGGTATGCAGAGATTGTGCACTTTGAGGCTTTCTCTGTGTTCAGGTCTTTTTAACGCTGCCTGTACAGAGGGTACAGTTCTGGTGCTGCACCAAATGTAATACAGCAGTTTAATCAACAATAAATGCTGTGAGGAACAAGCTGCATTTAGCAAAATTTCTTGTGTCTTGCCGGTTCCCTCTGAAGGAGATGAAGGAAGAAAAAGGGGAAATGCCTTTCAGCCTGGTCCAACAGAGTCCAACAGCTTTTAAAATCCTGTTTGCAGTTTTAGATAACCATCAGCAGAGGGCAGACCAAACCCCTCTGCTCATGATGATCTGCTGAGAAAATACCCTTGAAAACATCGTATTTTCTCCCCCTCTATCAAAATTTAACAAGGTTAGAAATTTTTCAACGAGCTCTGCATATACAATGGCAGGAAAGCTCCCTCAAGTCCAGAGTCTGGCGGATTAGAGGAAAAAAAAATAACATTTGTACACTGAGAGACACAACTGACATATATATAAAAGATTACCCTTCATATTTACAGTACACTTCATATTTTTTAAGCTAAATCCTTAACTTCTGTAATTTGGAATAGGTCTATTTACACTAAGGTGAAGATCCAATATGCAGTCTTTATGAAGGTGAAAAAAGATGTTAAACAACTACACAAACTATTTTAAAAGAAAGACTAATAAAACCCCAACGTTTGTGGTAAACAGAAAACATTACTACTTAGCAGGTAGTGCTTGGGAGAAAACTAGAAAGTACTGTGTAGTTAAAACATGGAGGCAATGCATTTAATTTTTGAGGAAACTATTAATTTTATGCATGAGAAGAAGAAAGGAATTAGAATATTCTCAGGTACATGATATTTCTCTGTTAACTAAGTAATTTGCTCCCTTCTGTCCTGCTCAAGCCATGGTCGACTATTTATGATGTGTAATAAATAAAAAATCACAGGCTAACTAAACTGTGCTAGGAGGTACTGTGGTAAAACTCAAATAATGAACAACTCTGGAACATTCTGTAGCCTTCCATTTTAAAATTACCTGCAAATAAATACAGCACTACAACAGCTATGTGCCAACTGAGAATCACGTATTACATGAAAGTCTACCGGCATGCATGAAGCAAAAACAGTACAGCGTATTGCAACCCAAATTTACTCCCAAATCTTAACAACCTGCGGGGGGATCTGCAGAGAAAAAAACATATTATTGGGATAAATTTACTTTCTAAATAGTGGTTTGCACTGCTGCCACTTAGTTACACAACGCAGCGTGCAGTGGCCGTCTGAACATTCCAGTTCTCCTCCCTCACTGCAGAGCAAAGCGAGATGACTTTCATACTTACATTTAGCAGCTGCTCAAAAGCATAGCTAAAGCCTTTTTTGTAATCTGTAATTCCTTTAGCAGAGATTTTGTAGACGGCTTCTTTCAGCTTCTTCTTGTTCCTCACATTAGCTTGGACAAGATGATTAAAGCAACTGACATTCTGAGCATTATTGTTAAACTGTAAAATAAAGAGAAATAGTATTAAACCCAGTTAATTTTAATTCTCTTTTCTAGGTACTATTTTAGTAAAGGCTGATGTTTTCTTCATCCATGAGATAAAGCATGTCACACCTGGATTTTCATTTCTACCACATCGAGAATGTCCAGCAGTGTCTGGAGATTTCAAAATTGGGCAAGAAATAATATTTAAAAAAAAAAGGTATTTGGTGCTCATACAATGGAACCGAACTGAGAAACACAGAGTTAGGGAAATAAAGAACGTGAGGAAATATTTATTTTACTATTTTAAATCACTGAAAAATACTAGTTGAAATATCAGGTGATTTCCGTATTGCACGTATTAGTTTGCTGGTTTACAGTGAGACTCGCAGATCATAATCAATTGTACATATACCTCACAGAAAACAATATGCACTCTTGGGACAAAGGAAGCACATGAGAGTATAGCTGTAAATAGGGTGATATTGATAAAAAATAGTACAAATCCGCGTATTGAGAACACACATATTTGTGCTCTTATACCCACATATCCTTAAAGACTACTCCCCGAAAAACGCATTTCATTCTGAAATTAGTTAAAAACATACAGAGGAAATTTATAATGTGCAAAATGTTGTCTGCACAAGTAGAAATCAGTTTGTGATTTCTTTAAAATTTGTCTCTGTATAAGTACACATACATACATGTATAAGTACAAATATATATATCCTGGTAGAAAGAGGGGGATGCAGAAACACGTCTCTGCTTTTTAGCTACCTCTATATCTATCTATCTAAAGTTAAAGATGAGACTTCTCCTAAAAAATGCTTCAGCACGTATCATTCTAACTTGGTGAAAGTGCCTATTCCTGCACATAATATATGTTTAACTCTATTTGAGTGAAAATATCTTTTTAATTACAACACAGTGATTTTTATTTAAGATGTTCTTGACTAATATTACTAAAACTATTGTCTTGGCTAATTTTTAAACTGTTTTATCTATCCAGATTTCTTGTTTGAGCTTTTTTCTCACTGGCAAATAAGATGCCCAAAAAACTCCATAAAACTCCATGTCAGTAAAGGTACTAAAATCCAGACAGCTTAATTTACGTTTCAGCTGAAAACAGGTTATTATGGCTCTTCCTGATTAAGGGTCTTCAGTGAAAGTAGACGTAAATGTAATTTTATGCTGTCAACCTGGTGCAAAGCCTTAAAATAACTTAAAAATCAGACCTTGTAGAGATAAATGTCAATGCTGCTAATTAGTTCAATAGTAATGTCTAGAAGATAAGGTAAATAAGGTCACAGATTTCAATAACTGCTCAGACTACTTACATGTCTAAAATAAATGACTAAGTACCAGGCACAAAGACAGAGAGAGAGAACTGCTATCAGCAGCAAACCACAACTTGCACTGTAATTGTAGGACACTTACAATGAACAGAACTTAAAAGAATGAAGGGATTGAGAATATCAAACAATTTTTAATAACGCATATAATTCAATTTAAGTTAATAGGATGCTTAGGAGGTACACAGGCTTTGCCATGTCCTGGAATCAGATGCGTACAGATGCTCCTCACTCCTAGGACCAACCAAAATATGAATTACCAGTATTTTTTATAAAACATCAACTTTAATCGATGAGACTTCTGCAACCAAATTATTAGGAGCAAACGTGTACCAGCAAATATTGTACAGCTTATGGCAGAGATGACTGGCAGAGAAAGGCATCATCCTCAGCAGAAGGCTTAGCCTAATTTGTTCCAGATCGTTCTTGAAAATAGCCGCAGAGCTGCAGCTGTGGGGTTTTCGCCTGTAAGTGAGCAAGCCCAGGCACTATTATGAGAGCGTTTGCTCTGCTGGATTTTTACTTACGGTTCCACATGCAATTTCTTACTCTTGCAAAAGGGATGTGTCAAAGTGCCCTGTGAAACAGGGACTTCAAAGCATGAATTTGCTTCATCTTCTAACACCGTTATTGTGCCACAAGCCGCTCCTGCATGTGTGTAGAAACCTAACAAGGAAACCCACTATTTTGATTTTGAGCATTAAGTACTTCACAACTAATCTAATACCTTGCCATCTTCATTTTGTATTTATTTTTCTGAGACGCTTATTTTTTCTCATTCCTCATGAGTTAATATTTTCTTTTGGTGAGATGCTGATATTTTTATGGTAAAAGTTGCTGTTTTCCTGAGGACTGTATTAGCTAAAAAATTGTATTGATTCTTGCTAGGCAGAATATGCTATGAGAATACCCATTTAAGAATCTTTATGTATCTTTCTAATTAGTAAGGACAATTATTACTTTGTCCCAATTTCATAGCTCTGGTCCCCGGGTGATTAAAATCTGTGGGAGCAAGTTATTCTCAAATGACTTAATGCAAAGTTTTTTGGCCCCGTTTCTATCAATATGCAGTTCTCAATGTGTCACAAGGGGACAACTTTCCCAAAAACATACAAAAGCATGAACAAGAGCTTTAACTTGGAGAACACAATGTTATATTTTTCCAAGTATTCTACAGAAGAGTAAGCTCTTTCACCAGCTGACCATATGATAAAGGTTGCTTAATTATTTTTGTAATATTGTATTTATCAGGGCTTTAATTTTCATAATACCACAAATATAAATATAATATTGTGTGTCTAAATTAATTACAGTAACACAAGTATGAAAACAGGATGGGACAATGATATTTTCCAGTTCTCCCTGTGACACAATGTAACCTTCACCTTTAAAATAAATGCACACATGGAACTTAGCTTGAATATTCCGTTAATGTATGCCATATTTCCCAGAAAAGAACAATTTTGGTAGGACCAGCCCTCGGCTGTGATTGAAATGTAAGACTCCCAGATGAACCCTAACATTTCCATTGTGTGCTTTTAAAGCCATTATCTTTTATAAAAGTTCTTTCCCCAGACTTAAACAAATTATGGTCGTTCATTTTTCCATTTCCCCTCGGTATCATGTGGTGATCTTTTATTCGCTGAGATGAGATGATCGCACAACTGTAATTAATTTACTTTGATGCAAAACACTGACACACTCAATGGTGGTTCTTATAGAAGTTTCTTACAGAAGTAACCAAGAAATCACCCAATGATTATTAGGTACATTAACCGTATGAGAGGGAAAACAGTATTGTGCTGTGGAATTATTTCAGCTTGCGTTGACCTAATTTTGTGGCCATGATGGGAGAATTACTGATGTAAAGTAATTTTAAAAAGGCAGGGTCTGAAAATTAATTCTGATTGTGAGATGGGAGGAGAGTACAGATCTTGTACTTGGAAAGTAGAAGAAAAACACTATCCAGTAGGTAGCTCTGCTTTACAAAAAACAATTCCATCTGAAAAAGTAGAGTGAAAACATCATTCTGCTTCATCAGTGACATTATATGCAAACTCTTTAGTGAGCTAATATGAAAGTAACCATAAATTCAACTTTATGGTCAGTGCATGTCTTGTCTTGGGCTACAGCAAGCAGTGGTTTAGGTGTTCCTGTGAAAATTTAGTGACAAGTGAAAATTTCTCCCTGAAATGCCACTAGCATTAAACTGCAAATCTAAACTGCTTGCTAGCAGGCCTGCGAATGTATCAGAATAATTATTTCTATGAAGGTCAGATTTCTAGCATATGGATTGGTAATGAGGGCTACCAAAGTGATATTTTAAAAATTGCCAGGTATACTGGCTCAAATTGTTTAAGCAGTTAACAAGTAACCTGTCCTCTACTATACTTACACATGATGTAAACTGAACAAAGGGTTAAGGTCAAACTATCTGCAACTACAGATTGTCAAATGCTGATGTAAAATGAAGGAGAGAAATAACATGTTTGTGGAATGGAGAGTTACACCAACCAGAGTCTGCAAATATTGTAATTTAATTAAGAAAATATATGAGCCAGCTGTTTCCAATACATCAGTCAATGTTAATGTTAATGTTAATGTTGGTCAACAAAGAAGATGAGAAGAGTTTTTGATTAGATAAAGGAAAGGAATCAGTAGATGGAACGACAGTCCTCCGACATGAACCTGCTTGCTAGGAGGTGAAGGCAAGTCTGAAGGCTGAAATGTGACTGATGAAAATGTCCAAAGCGGGGAACAAAATTCAGGGCTACATTTAATTAATTTAAAATACTGAAGTAACTGAAAGGTTTCAAGTGTAAAAGTCTTTATATCACCCTTAAAACTGGCTTTTCATAACACTAAAATATTTTTGCTCTTTAAAGAGTTCATGTGACAAATAGCAGGACCATTCATAACTTGGAATTAGCCAAACTGAGCCAGCTCTCAGTTAGACTCATCTGAAATATAATAGCAATAGTGGCATTATCATTTTTCACACATTAAGATACCAAAAGCCAAAATACCTGCAATAAGCCTTATTGATTACTGGTCACGTTACCTGTCTCCTAAGTACCATAATAATGTTCATTTAAGTTTGGATGATTTCCTGAAAACCAGTTAATAATATGCTCAGTCACTTAGTATTTAACTCCTATAAAAGGTGTAAAATTGCAGTAATTGCAATCCATACTTTATTGAATAAAATAAGCTCAATGTGTCTATACGAAACATACCAGAAACATTTATCAGACTGGCATTTCCCCCTAGTTATTGCAGTAAAGATAAACATATGTCATAAAAATGCTATTGTGGTAAAATGAAAATAAGTGGAATTTGTGTACAGATGACTTTTGGAGGCAAACCATTCAATTCTTAAAATCTAAAGCCACCCTATACAGTATGTCACTACCAGTGACAGCTTCTACTTTTCCAACTATATAAAATCTTATTCCTCATCTAAGCTAAAATAAGAGGGCCTTGCAGCAAAACACTTGGAAATCATGGAAAACAGGACTACCGTAGCTTTTTATTTAAAAGTATCATGAAGTATTAACATAATTAAATTTGTCCTGTAATTATATAGCAAGGTATAGGAACTAGATGTATTTTTCACTAGACTATTTCTCACTAAGCAATGTATTTCTATCTTTTTGCAGCCTCTGCCTTTGGGATCTCCCAGAATGATTCTCACGTTTGAGGAAATGAAGAAGTCCTTTTTCACAGGTTTGGGCAGGAATACCCAAGCCTGTTACTGGGACACTAAGAGTGTTAGAGACCTTCATCTAGTTGATCTCAAACCGTTAGTATAATCTCTGGCCATATATGGGGCAACTGAATAAACTGAAAGAGAAGTTAATTAATTCAACTTAACATGCAACACTGAACAAAAGGGTTTGAGTTTAACGCTGCTTGAACCTTGTCATTCTGGAGAAGGTCAGAAACAGAAATATTAATCTGATAGTCTTACAGGGTGGCCTGGTTTCAACTACAATAGAGTGGATTTTCTTAGTAGCTGCTGTGTTTTGGATTTAGTATGAGAATAATGTTGATAACACATAGTGTTTTAGTTGTAGCTAGGTAATGCTCATATTAAGTCAAGAACTCTTTCAGCTTCCCATAGAAGCCGAGAAGGAACATAGACAGGACAAGCTGCCCGAAGGAATATTCCTTACCATAGATGTCATGCTCAGTATATAAATGGGGGCTCCCAGGGGGGCCAGGAATCCACAGTCACTGCTCGGGACGTGCTGGGCAATCGATCATCGGGTGGTGAGCAATTACATTGCATCACTCATTTTGTATATTCTTTTATCATTATCGTTATCTTCCATTACTGTTATATTCAACTGTCTTTATCTCAACCCACGAGGTTTCCTTTTTTTTCCCCAGTTCTCCTCCCTTATCCCATGGCAGGGGCATGGAGAGGAAGTAAACGGATGCATGGTGCTGTTTACCACTTGGGGTTAAACCACAACACAAGGACTTTGTCTTTATCTTCCTCTTCAGAGAAGCATCAACTTGAAAACCAGTGGAAAATTGTATAGAACTGTGGTGAGATATCTAAATGCTAGAGACCTCTCCCCTCCGTTGAGCTGTGGGCTCCTCCAGACGCATGGACTTCTGCAATCCATAGTACCCCAAGAGTTAAACTGATGGACAAGAGAAGAGACTGCCATTCTGAAACCCTTTTCTGATTCCAGAATAGTTACTTCTGCAATGTTAAAACTCTCTTCTTTTCCAGAGTCTCAACCTGCTCTCACTAAGAGCATCCTCCTTTTAAATTATTAAAACTCCTACTCCAACACCAGGATATTAGAGGATTCAAGGGAAGTGAAATGGAGATGTTGATTTATTTCCTATATCTGTTCCTAGTCTAAGCACTCTGTGGATATGATGGCAGATCAAAAAATGAATTACAAGAGACCCTAGAGAGAGGTGTTTTCATTAGGAAGAGAGTATCAGACAAAAGAAGGGTGGGGAAAAAACCCAAACCCTTCATGGAAAAAGACGGCAAAATGAAGAAAAGAAAGGATCGGTATTCAGAAGCGGGATATAGAGGGAATGAAAAACGTTTGAGACAGATAAGTAGAGAGATCAAAGCCATCAAGCAGTCTCGGAAAAAAACAGCAAACAAAATAGATGAGAAGAAAAACATGTACAATTTGTTTTTTTCCTGAAACTGCATTCAGTTCAATATATTACCTGCTGAACAGATACAAACTAGCTTGTCTATTGGGACATTTTTTGATAAATCTGCCTTTTGCAGATACCAGCCGACCTCTCCCTAGTTGGCAAGCTTTAGCAAGTAACACATAGCATAACTCCCAGGGACATCCACACTTTAGCATCACAGACATTTTCAAACATTACTGAGCATCTCAGGCCCTTTGTGTAATAGCACAGAACTGTTCTCATCTTATTGGTGAGAAAAGGGAAGCAACAGGGAAGAAAAAAAGTAAATCCAAAGCAAAGACATGGCCAGAAAATTTAATCTCAGTTCCCCATTACTAGAGCACCAGAATATGCCTTTTCCCTTTCCTTTGTGCAAACAACTCCAAGTCCTCAAATTTGCCCTTTAACTTAATATTAGTTATTTTGCCATATGCCATTTAAACCACAAGGTCAAATAGGGCACAACTTCTCAAAGCATGAATTCTCATAAACAGCTTATCACTTTAACTTCTTCGAAATCCACACACAGCTAATGCAAATCTTTCTGAAGACTACAACACAGCAAGAGAAAAATCTCTGCTTTTACAGGCAATGTATAAATTGATGAATGTTTCAAATTCTCTTCTTGTATATCCATCTATCCTTCTCTGTATACCTAAATATATCTCCATCTCCTGAGAGGTGTAAGGGATACAAATCTGAAATTTGATGTCAATCATTCTTTTGGCAAATGTAGGGGGTTATTTAAATATAAATACAACTTTTCAATTGATTCTGCTTCTTTTATGAAATGAAACCCAAAAACCTCCCCTTCATTGTGCACTGTCTTACAATTCACATGACGGGCAATGCTAGCAAAACAAGCGGGCATTGAAAACAGCAGCATAAGAAACATTATAAAGAATTAGAGAGTCGTATCTTTGGGCATTAATTTATCTAGATCAGAAAGTGCTTATTACTGTTTCTAACAGTCAATAACTTTTTTTTTTCCTGCTGTATCTGATGTCTTCATACATATGTGCATATATATTTATAAAAAAATGTTTATGTAGAGGTGTGCGCTTAATGTTTTTTATGACAAGATCAAGAAAGCAAACTTCAGTCAACATTTATCAGCTGCTATCTGGGCAAAGCACGAATCCACTGAGGAAAGCCACAATCCTCAAAAAAGCATAGCAATAAGTTTATGTAAATCCTCAGGAAAAGAAATTGAGGAAAGAAGTGCCAGCTGTGCAATTTAGTCTCAAAAACAGAAAATCTTTTGTAAATCATCTAATTAAAGGAAAATGCAACAACACAAACAAATCAAACTCAATACACCAAGGACACTCAAAAACTTTTTCAGGTTTTGGTCATTAGGTGGCACTAAAACGAAAAAAGTTGAACTTTTCTTACAAATGTTATCTTGAAGTGGGAAATTTTACACTGCTGGTGGAGGTTTTTGCCTTCTGTGAATGGCATAAATTTTTCATTACAATTAAAACAATTAAATAATTCTGTGTGCGAAATGTTTGAAGAAACAGGAATATTAAGATCCAAACTTCCTCCTGAAATAAATATTTCCTCCTGTTGAACACAAGTGACCCCAGCTCCAGGAGGATGAAAGTCTATTTCTCCATACAGAGGAAACATATTACCAAAACAAGCACCTCCATGTCCAACAGCTTTACAAACTGTGTTTACAATACTCGGAAAAGTTGTGAAAGTTAACATTTCTCAACCAGCCTCCTATCAAAATGTCTTTCTGCATCTCCAAAACCTGTATGTGGTTATGAGAATATTGTTTAATACCAAATCTAAGTAAAAAATCCGATTTTTCCAACCACCCTTACCTGGTGCCTCCCTGTTCTTCACTCATCTCAGCTAGTTTATTAACATCTCTGATTCAACATAGCACGTTTAATCAGAATCTCCTGAAATTACACTTCTACGCTAACAGAAAAGTAAAAAACTAGAAAAACCCTCTAAAACTTCTAATATTAAATGGGACCCTGCCTTAAACTGCATACGAATTGTGTATTTTTAAACATTCAGAAATGTTTATCTTTTAAAGAAAATCATATAAACATGAGCAAAGCAGCAATTCCTATACTTAAACTTGCTACAGAGACAAAAACTATACATTTAAAATACCAAGATCTCGATAGATGAATAAATCAGAAACATCACTCTGGGAATACTGAAAATTGAGAAAAATATAGTCAGCTTGCTGAAGACCTAATCAGATACTACCGCTGCTGACTTTCAATCTGCTGAGGTTTGTTGCTATGCTACTTCTCTACCTCATGGCTAAATCAGCTTGGTGACCCAGTTGTATCTATACATATTAAATGAGCAATAGTGAAATAGATCTGATTTCATCAGGCTTTCGTCTTGTAGCTAAATCCAGCTTTGCTGCTTTCTTTTCCTTTTTTTTCCTGCTGCTTTAGGCTTGGTAATAGGATTTTAGGGTTAATCCTAAGAATAACTGAATCTTGAATAAGGCCAGTTACAATCTATATTTCAGCAGTGGGAAGATATTATAAATATTTATCAGAACCTATTTAGAGAATAGGAAGAAAGCAATTTGCAAGGTTTTATTCCCATGTAGATCTCAGTACACAGAAAATTTGAGGCAGTTCAAGCAATAGAGGTTTGTAATTTGACATGCCAAAAATAATATGTGGTGTTAAGCTTCAGCATTCATATCTTGCTATGGAATAACTGTTTTCTCCTATCCCATGACTTGCATATAGATAGTCTTCAGGTACATACTACAACCCCGCATATACACGGTAGAGAAAATACAAAAACCGTATTCTTGTACTCAGAAGAAGCACGTCTGCATTTCTTAAATTGTATTGCAAGTATAGGATGAAATATTAGGATTATATGCCAATTTATACTACTGGCATTTCCTGAAATTTAAAATGTATCACTTTTCTTTTCATTGTGAAATGTATATATGTGTATTATAGACCAGCAGTAGCAGCAGTCAACAACAATAAAACTGTTAGATCATGAAATATCTGCTGAAAAAAAAATAAATGTAGCATAATATGAGAGAGAATGTTTGGAAAAAGACCAAATACTGGGCCAAAATCTGCTCTCAGTTAGCTTTGTTAACCTTTCTAACCAACATGATTATCTGCACATAAATCAATGCAAAGCTCCCACTGTATGCAGAAGGGTTGATGTTCAGACCATAAAGTATGATGCTGTGATGTGAAGTCCTGAGTTACAACAAAGAATATCAGCATAGGCTGAAGGATAAATTAGCTTAGCAAGATGAACTCATTTCTGGTCATTTCATGATGCAGTGGCTAAGTTAGCATGTATTATTTACTTAAAATCATGTCTTTCTGACTTCTTCTGAAGATTTCAGTACTGTAAACTTTAGCATCTCCCAGAAAAGGTTGGCTCATCTGAACTACTGCACTACCGTAGTGCTGCACTCCTGTAGGCCCCACTGTATGGCACTGCGACCCAGCTACACTCTAGGAGAGAAATGTAACAGGAAGAGAATTCCTAGAAAATTATTTTGTAGACTTTTTTTTATTAACGCTTGACTGGGGAAATCTTCATCCAGTCAAATTCAAGTTATTTAGAACATGAAACGCCCTTGGCCAAAGAGATGAATCATAGAATCATAGAATAACTCAAGTTGGAAGGGACCCATAAGGATCATCAAGTCCAACTCCCTGCTCCTCGCAGAACTACCTGAAACTAAACCATACGACTATGAGCATCATCCTGACACTCCTTGAATTCTGACAGGTTTGGTGAGGTGACCATGTCCCTGGGGAGCCCGTTCCAGTGCATAACCACCCTCTCATGATAAACCTTTTCCTAATGTCCAATCTGAACTTCCCTGCCACAGCTTCATTCCATTTCCTCATGTCCTATAACTGGTCACCAGGGATAAACATTTGAGTATTAAACCGTTATCTATAAATTCACTGCCCACTAGAACAGGTTGCCCAGGGAAGTTGTGGATGCCCCATCCCTGGAGGTGTTCAAGGCCGGGCTGGATGGGGCTTTGAGCAGCCTGGCCTAGTGGGAGGTGTCCCTGCCCAGGGCAGGGGGGTTGGAACTAGACGATCTTTAAGGTCCCTTCCAAATCAAAGCATTCTATGACTCTATGATTCTACACGTGAGGTTGCTTCTCAAAGCACCAAAAGCAAGATGAATGTTTAGTCAGTGCACCGAATTACAAGATAGACATACACTTCAGCGCCAGACCACGTAACTGGGGGACAGCAGGGGCCTATTCCGTATTCCCAGGGCTTGACTGAAATGCGCCTGTCACCCTTGCAGGGCAGAGCAGGGTGCCTGGCCGCCCGCAGTGCCTGGGGTTCGCAAGGAGTGAGGATGCAGCAGCAGCACACTGCTGCCGTGTGACATGCTGCCGCGGAGGCAGGGAAGTGTGAGACAGGAGGGAAAAGCGTGAGTCTTGAAAAGTGTGAGACTTGAGAAGTCTATGAGTATTTCATTTATGTTTTGCCTAAGGTAAGAGAGCCTTTAGATTCACACCAAACTAACATCTTGCCACATATGTCTTAAAATGTTCACCTACCAAAAAGATGACTTTTATAGAAAATATACTAAAAAAAGGGAGACCATAGAACAAATAGTCCCCAGCCTGTTCCAAATTTTATGAACAGCCTGCATTTCCTTATTTTTTCATTAAGATGGTGAGTCATCTTTCCCCAGCAGAATCACTAAAGCCAGCCCAGCCCAGCCTCTTCAGAACTGGTAAGGAATGAGTTCATTGTTCAAAAGACCATTCACCCACCACACATTTTTAATTATACTGTCACAGCTCCCCTTAATAATTGTCTCCTGCTTGGAAAGCTGACTCAGAAATGCACCTTTGGTCCAGTGTCTGATGTGCCATGAAAAATCAACAGGATCAATGACAGGTCTGACATGTAGCAGGGCTCTCTCGAGCAACACTTGTGCTTCACTAAAAATTAGGAAACTGGAAATAGCCAACAGCTTTATCAACCAGTAGAACCGTGAGGTAGAGCTATCACCTCGTGTTACATACTACTAAACTACTCATTTTAAATACTACTAATACACTAGAGAGCTGGGATTTATTCTGGAAATTGCAGAAGCCCATGCCATGTGCTGTTAGAAGTCTGACTTCTTGACATTTGACAACTATAAGAGGAGACAATAAAAATCTGTATTGAAGCCCAAAGCAATCCCTCATAGTGGGAATGGAGGTGACTCTTCTAGTCATCTGGAACTGTCAGATATACTGTACAGTAATAAATGTGCAGTTTCCAGCAACATCCCTGCTCCTGCCATCCTAATGTGGAAATTCAGCTTCTAATTTCCATTCCCTTTGGCTCTTCATGCACTGAAGTACTCTATTCCCTAGAATTAATACTTTATGACAGATCTAAAATGAAACAGATCTTGTTTTAAGATTTGCCCTGTTCCTTTTCCCACTCTTTCCATTTCTTTTTTCTCTCTTACACACCTTTGGAGCATTTTCCTTCCATGGCAAACTGAAGTTGCAGTTAATAACACAACAGTAAAACTTAGTTGGCATGTTAACGCAAACAGTAACATAGAAGAACAAAAAAAAAAGGTGTAAAAAATCCCAAAGTGCCTGTTGTTTTTATTCCCACTGTCTCCTTTTTGTATTCTCAGCTGAGTAGAGATAGTATGATTCAGCTCATCCCGTTTCAGTGGTCTTTTAACAGGAAGGCCAGTACAAGACACTGGGCCACGCTCTCCCTACAGCCTGTAAATAGTTTGCTGCTCAGTACGTTTTTCTGGCCACATCCTGCACCTCATCAGCCCATTCTGTCCTGCCTTCTTATTGAACTCCATTTCTACCCCTTTTCCTGGGTGAGGGACTCTCTGTTCCGGGTGTGTGCCTGTGCATGGGTGTCTGAGTGCAGCAACTGGAGTCAGTCCATGGGTCACAGGGCCCAGCCCGTGTGTCCATGGTGCAGCAGCTGGAGGGACTGGAGTGAGTGGAGTTAAGTGTCAGCAACTGGTGAGGGACTGTGGGTCGCAGGGATCCATGTGTCCATGGTATCCGCACCAGCAGTGCATGCCAGGTGCTGGTCTGGAGGGTCTCCAGAGATGAAAACCATGTGTGTGTGTATCTGAGGGTAAGATCATGGGGGAGGATTGGCTACTGGGACTAGGGGAGCCCCCACCAGCTTTGTGTGCATGCACGAGATGGTCTCTCCCAGCATCTGGATGGTGCTGCAACATCGGGGGCTTGTATGTCTGGGTGGCAGCAACTGGGCAGACTGGGATCTAGGGGCAGCTGCTGGGCAGATGAAGTCTCTGAGCCCAGCTGCTAGAGGGATCCAACACTGTATACGTTTATAGATATGTGTGTGTGTGTGTGTGTGTGTATATATATAATATATACACTTTCATATATGTGTGTGTATATAGATATAGATATATATATGTGCATGCATATATATGTGTGTGCACACACATATGTGTGTGTGTGTGTGTGTGTGTGTGTGTGTGTATATTCTCGCCGGCAGACTTCCATCCCGCTCAGCCAGAGATGGGAGCAGGGTGAGGCTGTTGACGCTGCCTGTGTTCACACGAGCACTCTGTGTTTTTCTGTGTTGCCTGTGTGGCTGGCCTTGTATGTATATATATACATGAATATCTGTTACGTGGTACATAGATGTGCTCTGTGTGCATGTGCACACTGGCAATACATTTTCAGCCTCACTACTGGTTGGATCTTTGGGATGGACTCGTGGCAGCCTCACCTCTCTTGGGGTGTTGAATCTGGCACGATATGCTTTCCCCTAACAGGTGAAATAATATACGTATAAACAAACAAATCCCTAAATTCAGATTGCTTGGTTATTGTTTTGTAACTCTAAAAGAAAAATAACTTCGTCTTCTAAAGGTTTCTCAAGTTTATTTGTAGCTATGTAAGGCTCTGTTTACATGAGAAATCAGGAAAAACTTGTTGAAATACGTGCTTTCTTTCTAAATTTCTAAATATATTGGGTATGGCTAGATGGCCTTTGCGTACAAATGTGAGTAGCTTCTGTTTGGGATCTGGCTTTCTGTACTTTTACAAAGGTTTTCTAACTTGAGCACCGTTCCGAGCTGAACGTGGTAGCTCGGCTTTTGGAGAAGATCCCTGGTGGCAGCTGTAATTCTCAGAGAGAGAAGACGACCCTGCACTAACATCACCATGGGTTTTGTGTTATATTGGGTTTACATACTGGCATATTATTTTAAGCCAGACATTAAAAAAAATAAATTGTAAGCAAGTACTGTAGAGTATAATCACTGGGACAGCAAAGCAACAATTCATTTTCATCTCTTTATTATGGACTATTCTGATAGTTTTATATAAGTATTTGCTGTTCTGTCCTATTGCACAGAAAGTATTGTAGGGCTGGTTAAACTGAAGATAACAGTGAATTTTTAATCACACTAGGGATAAGAGAAAGCTTAACTACTGAACACATCTGTTGCTAGATAGGTATGGATAAACTGACAAGTATATACAGAAAAGAAAAAAGTCCTTGGTAAATATTCCTTATTTACAAAGATGAAGGCTAAAATGTTTGTATTACACAAGAATGATGAAGTACTTTCCAGTCCATTACTAAGGTGGATGATGAACAGCTACTTGGGATAAACATTTAAGTCAGCAGGACAAAAAAAACCCAACAAACAACAACCTACCAACCAATCAAAACCTTTGTGTATTCTTGATTTGAGGCTAAAAGAGGCAATGAGCTAATCTAATCTGACCTCTTGCATACTGTCTCACCACCCACATATCATTGGTCTTAAAATTCCCTTGGGTTACTTCTGTAATAGACCTTAACAATTACCTTTAATGGTAGATGTTTGCTTAAAGTGCATCTTCCAGGAAAGCATTAAATATTGATATGAAGAAAACAAGAATCTTTCTTCGTAATTTTTGAAGCATATTAACTATTTATGTGCCATTCAAAATTATTGGTCTTCGACTAGTGATTCTTGCAGTGCTTTTATCTGACAGTTTTGAGAGTCTATGGATGCAAAAGTTTTTCCCAAAGAGAGCACTTCTTAGCTATGATCAAATCAATTATCAGCCAATTTATTTATGAACTCCTGAACAGCCAAAAAAGTCAAATTCTGTGAGTTTGAGAGTATGTCTGAATTCCAGCTTCACAGGTAACTCACTCAGGACTGTGAGAAGATGCATTCAAGAGCCAAGCAATCAGCCATAAACCACTTTTGAACCTTAGAGAAGAAACCTACAATATTTTTTTTGTAAAATCTGAGACAATCCTTTCTGTGTTAAATTAGTGATGTGATACACATTTATGTAGCAGTATTCAGCCACAATAAAGGAGAGATACACATTAAAAATCTGAGTTCAAATACCCATTTGCCTTCCAGGAGAGAAACCAAACCATCAATCCAAACACTATTTAGATGGAAAGTTGTGCCTAACCACGTCACTGAAGCTGTACAAGCATTTCTAATTCATCATGTCTGATGAAGACTGCAAGAAGTTTGATTCCTAGTGGTCCTTCATTTTTTCCTTTTCTTGATGGAAATTGTGTAACTTGCTTTCCTGAGGATCAGGGTCCCAATTAACCTCATTGCAAAAGAGCAGAGTAAATAACATCCTCCTACTCTAATCTTCCTCTCGACTCCAGCCCCTCCTGAAATCCTATAACGTAGCATCATTGACTCCTATCTCGACTTTCTCTTTATAGGGGAAGGAAAATGAAACTGTGATTCTGTGGGCAGACAAAAATTTCATGATGTTGTTAATACTACTGCATTTCTTGCTTCTATTCCTACTCTCATTAATCCATTAAAAGAGAAAATTCTTTCTAACTTCTTAACAATTGATGGATTTCCATAGTTCCCAATTTTCTCTAGGTCCCTAAATTGCCTCCATTGTTATTTGCGGAGTACTCATCTTCATTACATTTGATAAACAGGACCTCCATACATATTTCCCATACATATATTTCCATAGATATATAGCCTAGCTCTATCTGCAATTATTAGCAACACAGAATTTGAACACCATATTTTGATCCTAACTTCTTCATACTTCATTTCAGCCCAGCACCTACAGTGCTCACCAAACATACCTGTGTGAAAATACATATGCCAATGCTCTTCGTCCCTGAATAGGGAAGGTGCAAGGTAATGAGCTTCCATTAAGGAAAGCTAATGATTTTCCATTAAGAAACACTCCTCTGAAGATATGTTTCTCTGTAGCTATCATTGTTCCCCGTTGTCTTGAAAACGAGCCATTCAATTTAAGAAAAACAGCAAGGTCATTATAGAATTAGATGGATTGTGGTTAAGAGAATCAGGAAGCTCAACACTAAGCTCTAAACTTGCCTTTATATAGTTTTTCATTGGCTACAAAAAAGCAAAAAAAAAATTAAAAAAAAAATATTTGTTTGCTGCCTTACTCAGCTATGATGCTGAGGAGACTGTATACTTAATTGGAGCTGCTGTGATTCGTTACCTTTAACACATTACAGGATTAAATCAGTAAGAGAGATGCTTATACAGTGAGAAATTGATTCTCTGTCTTTTTTCAATTTGCCAAGTAGTAAAAAGATGGCATGCATCTTTGCATTTCCTCTTTAATATTGTTCACTATGGAGAAAGGGAAAGTAAAGACCTAAGTACATTAGCAAGTCTCCTGGCAAGCCCCTTCCTACAGGACTCCTTTTCATCTCCTCCTCTAGATCCACCCGTACAAGTATATCTCTGCCAGTATTTCACACTGCTGTCATATCATGTTTTATGACTTCCTCAAATACTGACGTTATTTAAAAAAACTTATCACCGCTGAACTGGGTAAAAATTCAAAAACACAGAAAGAAAATATGTCTTTGTATATTTGAGTTTATTTGAGTATGTATTTTAATTTAAGGTTCACTAAAAACTAAACTAAAAATCTAAAAAGTAATAACAGAACTTTAAAGGAAGTTCTGGAAGCTTTTGGCAGTTAAACAGAAGTACATCTAGTATCTTCCTCCCTTCAATAGGACTTCTGCCTAAGGTTTCCACCAATGTCATGTTTGTTCAGTTTTTAAACAATCTTAAGAAAGTATTTCCCAGAAGGAAGGAATATTTCCCTGTATCTAAGAGAATACAGGTACATACATAATGCAGGAAAGACCAGGAAGGAGAAAGAGAAGAGAGTCCTTTGAAAAACTGAAAAGCTCTTTATGAAACTCACCCCTCCCCCTCCGTTAGCATATGATAAATATTTTAATTAGGAAGGCATAAACCTTGTATCAAATTGGGAGTAAGGGGGGAGGGCAACCACTGAGCTGTGGGAATTACATGATAAGCTGCTATTAAAAATCAGTGGGAAAAGGGGTGTATCTTCCACATATAGCTGTTATCCTTATCAATAATTTCATAGGCTGGGTGCATAGTTTTTTCTTTGAAATCAGTTCATCCAGAAATCTCCTTTCCTCTGACTTTAGTCCACGTGCAGAACTGCACAAGAGCAGATGAGCTCTCAGTTTTCCCAGAGCGTCATTCTATTATCCCTAGTATGCTCATAACATTTAATTTCCAGTTCCTAAACAGTAAATACTAGTTTGTATATTTACATAGGCTAAGTGGTTTTAAACAGTCCTACAGCTCCTGACCTTTAACATGTCTGTTGCTGTAAGGTAGGTTTTTCCTTTGTGTGGTTTTCCGCATCTCTACAGATCTGAAGTTGAAATACGTTTCTCCTGCAAACTGCAGCCTACTCACAATCATAAACAAATTACACTCTCTGTGTCAACATCTGAAACCAAGGCACTAAATCATAACATGCTGGGCTGGAATTGCAGCCCCTATCATCTACCACTTACTGCTATCAAAGCATATAACCGGATTAGTGGGAAAACAGCTGTATTACTCATACATTTAAGCTCTTTCAAACAGCAGGTTTTCTTTCTGCAACAAAGCACATCACTTCAGATAAGAAAAATGCAAATCCCAGAGGAAATCATGACATATTAACCCCTGGCAATCTTTACATAACTTAATAGTTCATTCAACGTTTTTTCACTAGAAATAAATGCAAGAACTATACTAAATCAGTAGAACTAATGTAGTTTAACACATCTACTTTTAAGCTTTTTGTTCCCTAGGATTTCTCCGTATACCAGGCATGGTTCATTAAATCATCCCGCCACTTTCTAGAAGTGATTGGCATGAGCTTAAATCCATGTCTCTCAGTTGTGGGCATGAATCATCATACTTATGGGTTTTGTGGGACAACATCTTGGCAGAGGTTAGTGGTAAAACAGCTCTCTAGTTATCTCAAAACCTCATTACTAAACACTCTATGGTTTTTAAAGCTAACAAGCCGTAAAACAACTGTTGCTTTCTTGGCCAAAAGGTCCGGGTGGGGGCAAGAAAAAAATGCAGGTAACTTCCAGATATTGCTAGTGTTCATATATCCATCCGCTAATATTGTATTAACTGAAAATTTTCACCTAGCTTTTTGGGCTTTTTAATTAGCCAATGATGTCTAATACCAGGAAGATCAAGAGAAAATGTCCTTAAGCAAGAGCATGAAACACATTGAATACATCTACATTTCTTTCACCTAGAACAAAAGGTTTAAGTTGATATTTTGGGGTTTGGACTTAATAAGAAATCACTGGTGTTAAACTTGATTAAGTCATGGCTTCTTTGTTATGAAATATTCTGTGAAGAATAATGATCATAGAACCACAGAATCATTTAGGTTGGAAAAGGCCTTTAAGATTGTCGTGTCCAACCGTAAACCTAATACTGTCAAGTCCATCATTAAACCATGTCCCTCAGCACCACACGTGGACGTCTTTTAAATACCTCTGGGGATGATGATTCCGGTACTTCCCTGGGCAGCCTGTTCCAATGCTTAATAACCCTATTGGTGAAGAAATTTTTCCTAATATCCATCCTAAACCTCCCCTGGTGCAACTTGAGACCATTTCCGCTTGTCCTATTGCTTGTAACTTGGGAGAAGAGACCGATCCCCACCTTGCTACATCCTCCTTTCAGGCAATTGTAGAGAGCGAGAAGGTCTGCCCTCGACCTCCTTTTCTCCAGGCTAAACAATCCCAGTTCCCTCAGCTGCTCCTCATGAGACTTGTGCTCCAGATCCCTCACCAGCTTCTTTGCCCTTCTCTGGACACGCTTCAGAACCTCAATATCTTTCTTGTNCGATCCAGCCTGTCCAGGTCCCTCTGTAGAGCCTTCCTACCCTCATGTAGATCAACCCTCCCACCTAGTTTGGTGTCATCTGCAAACTTACTGAGGGTGCACTCAATCCCCTTGTCGAGATCATTGATAAAGATACTAAAGAAAACTGGACCCAGTACTGAGCCCTGGAGGACACCACTTGTGACCGGATGATCTTTTGTGTATCAACATATCTCTAGATGATCCTCATATCTTTTAGAAAAAAGAAAAATGAGATTATTTTAAAATTAGACAAGAACTAATGAACCATCTGACTTTTAACACAGTACATAAACCTAATAAATCATCAAGCTTTTCACCAGAGATATGCAAGGAAGAATAAGTGGGAAAAACATAAGCAGTAAAATGAAGAATTTAATATTTGAATTGAATAAAGATTGATATATATATAAAAATGAATAAAGATGAGATCTCAGACCTTCTATGAAATCCTCCTAAATGAAAGTCATGTATGCAATTTTCAAAGATCTAACTGGATGATCATAACAATGACTGTTCTAACATAATATGTTTTACTTTTAGTGTCAAGGTATCTACATCAAACATAAACATAAAGCAACATACATGAAAACAGTACAGCAACTAATACCAACTTTGCAGTGGATAAATGCTTCATAAAAGTTAAGCCTGTGTATATGCTTTTGTGAATAATCTTAAGAACAAATAATAGAGTGTGACAATATACTGTCTTCTTAAGCGGTGTCACCTCTGGTTTGAGGCTTTGGTTGGACTGTAGGAAAACTGAGGAAACTTAAAAAAAAAAAAAAAAAAGGGAAAAAACCTTAAAAAAAAAGACCAAACTTCTGAGTTCACTTCTCTGGCCTAAAGAATGTCTTGAAGTAGTAATACAACCATTTCTCTCCTATTTTTAGCATATCATTCCTTTTCTGTTAGAGAAATAAAAAGTCAGAACACAATGTCTCCCACAATTCCAATATGCAAGTCATCTGAACACATGAAAACATAGGTTATACAAAAGTAATTGCAATACTGAAAGGATCTAATATGGACTTTTAAGTTAGAAGTGTACAACACCGAATAGCACTTTCTACAAGATGTAGAGATGCCGTGTTCTGTTATGTACATTTCTGTGAGCGTTGCCTTCCTCTGAGGACGAATGCAGCATGACCAAAAAATCCTCTTAGGTTCTGCAGTCAAATATCTGATGCGTGCCTCTCAAATTCATTCAAAGAAGAAAGGTCCATACGTATTGTAAGTTACAAACTACTGGAAAAATCTACTGTAGAAAATATGCAAAGATTTCTAGTCCTTTTTTGACAGAAATCCCAACCTTGGGGCCTCACGAGAATAACACTGAACCTTAGCTAATAAAATACGTTAAGGCTAAGAAAGGCTTACACTAAGATACGCTATTTCTGGTCAACTGGGAGCAAATGAAGGAAAGAGTTCGGAAAGCTGTGTGAGTCAGCAGGTAGTGGGGGTCCTGATTTTCCAACAGTGAAAGCTGGCACAGCTCCACTGAACGAAGTAATCAATTTCCGGCAGTTTAGGATTACAATCTTCTTTTTTTTTTTTTTTTAAACCGGTGAACATAACGACGAGATTTCAGCTTTCTAATGTCATTACAGAAAAGCTTATTTCCTTTAATAATAATAATAAAAACATTGGTTTCTTTTTTTCACTGCAATTTAGACTAAAGAAAATGGTCTAATCCACTCTTAAAAACTTTAACAAAGGAAATGCCATTGTGAAGAAAAGCTGCTCTCTTCTACTTGGAGAGAGATCTAGCTAGACTGACAGCAAACAATGAAGCAATAAGCGGTATTCAAAGAGATTTCTGATAGTGATATTTCAGGTCTTTCTCCCAGCAGGCTGGCTACAACACATCTGAAGAAGTTGAAAATTGTCTCCAAAATCATTCCAGCTACTCACCACGCAGGCTGTCTCTTGTTATTAGAGTATGTCAATGTTCCCATCCTAAATCCTTAGCATCAAAGCTCAACAGTTCAACAGCTTAATAAAAAACAAAAAAGCCTTGCTCAAGGGTAGAGCATGACATCCAAGGTATCAGCCTGAAAATGGAAAGCGGTCCATACCATCTTCTCCCTCCACAAATCTATTTTATTTTGCCTTCAGCTTTCTTGAAAGCCAGGAATTTGGACTTTAAATTCCAGGCAAGTATTAGAAAGATTAAAATGCCATTAAACACACATACCCCCCGCCAACTATTTTAAAGAACTATTTAAAAACTCTATTATATAGAAACGAGAGTTTTAAATCTGGTAGTCAAGTTTGAAGTGTAGTAACAATAGGTAGTACTAAAAGTTTTAGATCATGTTCTGAAAGATCTCAGCTGCTGAAAAGCAAGCATCACCTTCATTTGAAAATCCTTACAATCCTACCTTCTTCCTAACAATCCTCTGACCTGCACATCACATATGCTGTCTCTGTATTCCTAAATTATGTGCATTTTAAGTTCCTTCATAGGTTGTCATCTCTGTTGTATTATTTATTATGGGAAAAAAATGCTTTGCTACCCATGAAGTTGCTAAATGTAGAGCTTTAAAGCAACACCTCTGCAGAAGGTCAGATGTATGGCTGTACCTCTTCTGTCGTCATGCATCAATTGACACGAGCAACCTAAATGTCTGCTGTGTGGAAAAAGGAACTTCCCCCTACCTCCTCTGTATCATTTTACCTCATACCACAATATAAAACCTTGGAACCACCAATTATTTCAAGAGAATTTGCCAGTTAAATAGAAGATGCGTTACACAAAGCAGAATAATGTATTGAAACAGAGAATTCTGCTACACAGAACGTTGTTTAAATGACTTTTGCCCTTCACTCAAATGTATAAAGAGCAACAAATCTAGGACTCTCATTATACTTTAGAAGAAAACAGTAAGCCAAATGTACTATTTCGCAATATATTTTAAGTCTCTTCGCAACTTAACATTCAGGTATCTCATATCTGGCATTAAAATTAGTTTACTTATGGTATTGTTAACAATGCAAATTTTGAGGAAAGAACAGATACTCACTGAAACTACATTCACAAAGTCATCGTCAGACAAGGTCTCTAACATCTCAATGACTGAGGTGCGGATCAGCTTCAATGTCAATCCACTGACACTCCCACTCCTATCAGAAATCCACAAGACGGTAGAAGAGTTGAATTTAACAAATTTAATTTAAAAAGTACCAAGAAAATACAGAGCACCAGCCAGCACTCTTTCATGCTAAAATTGTCAATAATTCTCCTGAATCCTCCAACTCATCATTAGTGTTATTACATTATCATAATAAACAATTAAATCCAAAACTGGCATTCAAAGCTCCAGACTTATGGCTCAGATAAAGGCATTATGGTACATCATTTCGTCATTTTCACTTCAAGAAATCCAAGAGAGTTTACCACCTTCAGCCAATGCATTAGGTAAACATTTTATACTCCTATACACAGATTTACAGCTTTAGATTTTCAGATACTCAAATGACAGCTTGTTTGAATCAAGGCAAAAACCTAAGCTGAAGTGAAGAAATAACAAAACTTGATAAAACTCACTGCTGGTATGAAACCACTTCAACACATTTAAAAGCATTAAATGCAAATTCTCTTAAGGAGAATTTTTTCAGCTTAAAGCAATCTGTTTGACACATCAGGTTCAATGCTTCCTTCAGCTTCCTCAACATTAGCTAAACAAATAAAGCCTTGCCAAGGCAAAGAGAGTGTTTTCATTAATTTCTTTGCTCACTTTCTATTAATGTTTTATAGTAACCAAACTCGGCAATTTTTAAATATGTACGGTAAAACATGCAAAGTCTGCATCCATTCTCATTTTCAGGCTCATGAAATCATGATTAAATCTACTGTAATGTTTGTTTTTTACATCAAATCTTGGCAGGCACATGAGAAATGTTCAGTTGTTTACTTCAGTAATAAGCTGAAAGCAGAATATTAAAGTGATTAAAAAACACTTCCTTATGTCCAGTTTAAATAACTTTCAGGTTTGGTTGGTGCTTTTTGGAACTTTTTTTTCCTGTGTATTTATTTTGGTCATACCAAGATTTCTGATCATTCTATATAAGGATTTCTTGATCCTTTCCCTTTTTCAGCATACAGACTTCTTCAATACATCTAATGTCAATATCCAGATATTAAACACTTACGCATCAACCAAAATAAGCATGTCTTTGGGAGATGCAGCTCCTTGGATATACCTGAAATAAATAAACGGTATGAATCTCAATCTCAGAACATGATTGTTGCATGCGATGGAAGACACTCTGCGATAAATCTGGCTGAACAAAAAAATTCCTCCTGTTTTAGATAGTAGAAAACCAAGCGCTATCATGCTCTCTCTTGCTGTGTCTTCTAAGCAAACCAAAGTCCAAACTGCATTAGGAAAGCCTGAAAGTAGGATACACTGATCCAAAATCACTATTTTCAGATGTTGATAACTGAAAAACATGAATGCTATTTCAGAGCTGAAGATCTTGATGACAGATAAATTATTACATCAGCCACCTTGTTCTTTGAAAGAATATATTTCAACTAGTATGAATCCAAGTATCAATATGCATTATGCCTTGAGATGCTTAGGGAAAAAAAAATATTGAGAAACAATCCTACTGTTCTCAGTCTTATACCAATCTAGTGATTTTTTTTTTGCTGGTCTAAACCACTTAGACATATTTGTAAACACTTGCGAAAGTCTGTAAGAATGCCTCTGAATTACATTTGATTTTTGGCACAAAATCAAAGTTTTTATTGGCTCTATTCCTATTTGATAGTTATCCTCCTACAAAAAGGTCCATGTAATGCAAAAGTAAGATAGACTATAGTGCATATTCCGCAACAAACAGTATGATTTGAAATTTTTTATTCAGAAGAAGTAAAAGATTTTATAAAAAGAAAATAGCAATATCTGAAAGTAAGGACTATTAGACATAAATAATAAGGAAAATTTGCCTGGAGTAAGATATATATGTACATCAGTCCTTTAAAGAAAGCATAGCTTACCATGGTCTTCTGCGAACATCATACAGATCTATTTTATTTGGAGTTCGACTTTTATCTACCCACGGGGAAGCTAAAAAGGGGAAAAAAAAATTAAAACCTTTATCTTAAGTATTTTAAATGCAACAGTATAATGAATCAATACCACAGACTTTGCACAATATAAATATCAACTTTTGGTATCAATAGAAATATCTGTATTTGTGTAATCTGTTTTTGAAATACATATATACTCCTATATATAAGAGCACATAGTATAATACAATAAAACTATATATATATAAAGACCTTCAAAGATCAAAATGTGTTGAAGAAATAGTTAGTGACTATAATTGACAACTGACTTAAACAGAACCAGAAATTCAACCAAACTACTTCAGAATATGAAAAAACTTCTTTTTTTACAAGAAAGTACTTCATTTTGAAAACATTAATGAGTTAATTAATATTGTATACAATGGCACTGTGCTGATCTAAAGCTGAGCTACATGTCTAAAAAATTATTCACTGAATCGAGAGCTTTACCTAAAAATTTAAATTAGAAGAGTAACATGAAAGTATCGTATTTTCTGAAAATAAAATGAGATGGAAATATTCATGCCTTTGTGAAGAAAACGCTAAGATTAATAACCTTTTGCAAGCATTTAATCTAAGCTTTACCATCATTTTAAACAAGGGTAGGCATCTTTTCCTCACTGAAAAACAAAATGAGCCTTTCAAAACCATTTGGCAGCTTAACGAACACAAATAAAAATGTGAAAAGTTACATGCAATAAAATAATGTTCTGCAATTTGCTCTCTCACTGTATGCCAACAGCATTGAGAGGGCTATTGCCTGACTTTAATCATTTTTCTGTCTAGGAAATAAAGAAAGATATAAGCAGCTCCAGGATTTTTTCCTGAAAAAGCATTCATCTAAGACAAATGGGAAGCATTATAGTATCTCTATCCATGAACATAAAGGAAGCCTATTTCTGATTTTACTGAATAAACCCTTTCCTAGGTGACCATAACCTGAGTTCGCACATCAGTTACTAGAACATTTAAACAGAACATAACCCACAGGACATTTATCAGCCACACAAAACATTGCATATTGTTGCATACCAGAAGAACCTCAAACTCTATACCAGTATTATCTATCACCTGACAGGTCCTTTGTGACCTGAAGGGATAAGGGGCATTGAAATTTCCAGAAATGAGAAAACAGAATTTTTGAGACTGGTATATGTCAAATTTGTAACTTAATTATCATTACTTTGGGATGGACAGGTTGAATTCACCAGTATTTTACAAGCCTGAAGCCATCTGAAGCCATGGTTAGCACGTGTTTGATCACAGACTTTTTGTGTCCATCCAGACTAACCCATCCATTAGAATTCCATCTGAAAATCCATCCTTGAAATACATTCCGTGAGACTCACAAAATCTGTATCCAATGTACTCATTTCAGTTTGCATTATGAGCAATTTAGGTAAAATAGAAAATATAAATAATCAAGGTACTGACCAACACTGCTATATCTTTGCCCAAACTTTCTGTCTTTCTACTAACATCCAATAAAAAGCCTATGCCCTATCAAATCCGGTGCTCTTAATCAACCCATATCGTGGACAGTCTTCATAAATAGAGAATTATCTGAATATATGCGTATAGATTTATTTCAAAACAACAGATAAAATGTAATTTACACTGCTGGTGTGACAATAACTTTTAGCAATTTCCAATAAGAAGTGAAATAGAACTTTTTTTTTTTTTTTTAAGTTTTTTTTTTTCATATAAAAGATAAGTTCAGCTCCTTAACTGCATTCTCCAAAGCAACCAGATGGTGATTCAAAGCAAATTTGAACACAGGAGCTGAAGAGTGCTTCTAACATCATTGTATTCTCCTGTAACAGCAGATACTGACATAAGTATTAATTTAAAATAGAATCAGTTTTCTAAAGGCTCACAAAGTAACAGACTAGCTCCTTAGCTAACATAAACTATCTACTGAAAACTACCACTTGAACATTTAGCCACAATTTATCTGATATCATAACCTTCAAGATGACAGTGTAACTTCCTACTTTGAACTGAAATCTAACTTTTCTAAATTCTGAACTAAAATTTACAGAAATATGGGTTAAGATTCCATTTTGTCTGTGTCACAAAACAGAATACAAGAAATAATACAGCTACATTTTTCTGCAAAATCTGAGAGCTACCAATGTATGTTGACATGATACCACCTGACAAGTCAGCACATAATTTCCTCAAGATCAATACTTGCCTAGACAGAGCACACTTCAGAATCGCGTCCTTCAAATCAAATATAGTGTGGCAAATCTTTTGGAAATACGAAGTGGGAAATTAATACAAACATAAACTTGTGAGGAAACACCGAATAATAAAATTTGAAATGCCTGAAACTTTCCTAATATTTCCAAAACCACCAAAGGTTCTGTATAACAAAAGCTGAGTTGTTGGGTTTTTTTTTTTAACTGTAATACAAACCAGAACAATGGGGTCTTTTACTTTTTTTTTTCCCCTTTCTTTCTCTTTGTGGAAAGAATGCTCAAAACTTCTGATTGAAGCAGCATAAAATAAAGAATCTGAAAATAAATCTTTTCAAATGACTCTTCAAAGGAGGTCCTTCCATTAAGACTCAAGCAACTAAACCGTGCATTCAGTTCTACTACAGTTTTTCAGTAATTTCCTGGATCACAACAAAGTTCAAACTGTCCCTTTCTGGCTACATCTACAGTAGTAAGTTAAAAAGCCCAACGGAAGGGAAGACATTCACCAGAACTAGAATAGGAACCATTACAACGGTCCAGTTATACCTTTAGCCCACAAAGAAAATGTGAATAAACCAGCCAGCACATTACTTACAGTCTATCTAATCCTTTTGGAGATTATTGTGAATGGGAACACTTACAGTTTTTCATTTTGGGAGATGGACTGAGTAGTGAACCCAACAATGAAATTCTACTTTCCTTGCACTAGCTTGGCCCTTTCAGTATGCGCAGGCCTGGAAAGATTGTCAGCAGCTTCAGAGAGATCTGGAGAAGGTCTTTAAAAATTATTTCTCACCATGCTGTTAAACCATTATTTTCTGTGTCACAAGTCAATAAGTGTCTTTTTCCTAATTAATATATTCCCTTCTCTTGAGACAACCATAACAAGCACCTACATGCTTAAGTTTCCATGTGAGGAAATTTTTCTGGATATGTGCTGAGACTGCAAAATTTTTCATTAGATATTAATAGGTGATGGATCATACAAACACTAATTAAGAAATATAATGTTTACTGAGAAAACTACTTCTATTGATCTTTATGATGCTTTCTCCAGCAGTTTACATACTCTACTAGTATGTCTCTGCATGGCTAAACATAAATAAAGACTCAGACCTTGGTATCTAAAATTTCATTCACACCAAGGAAGCGATTAATTCCCTCTCCAACCTCAAGAATTAATATGACTAAATTACTCATTCATCCTAAACTCTCACTGGATTAACACTTTCGATTTTGGATGGCTTTGCACGGTCTCAAATCTATTCACTGGTCTTGGTAAGGCTTCGAGTATTTAAGGACCTTATTGAAATTGCTGTTACTAGGAAACTGAAATTCCCTTAGGACTTCTGACCTCCAATGATCTAATTTTAATTTACCCTGATTCCAACTTTTAAAAAAACATTTTTTTAAAAGATGATAAATGCTCTCTATGCAAAAATAAGTAATTATGTGTTTATAATTATGCATGAAATAATTAGGAGGGATGGAGACCACTGAAAAAGACATGAGTTGCCTTGGTCCATATACAGAACACACTATTAAAGCCATTTGAGGAAACTGGCTTACACCTTACTGACAAAGCCATTATATAGGCTAAGATGAAAGCAAAATGAAATACACAAAAAAAAATGATCGCATGTTTCCTTAAAAAACTAAAATTGAAGATCAAGGATTTCGAGATCTAGTTTTATTTATATAACCTATTGTTTAAAACATGCATTTTAATCAGATGCCTTGGAACCTAGATCACCCCGCATCTTGAAGAAGTCAGCCTCACCGTGTTTCATTGTTCCATGCTAATATCTTTAAACTATGTCAACACTACGCTCTTCTCTGTTAGATACATTAGGCTTTAGTCATGTTCTCCGTTGATGATTTTCTTGTCCTGCGTATGGTTAGATTTGATATTTCATAAATTATTCATTGCATTTGATATCCCTCCCACTTCTGCTGTTTGCGTTACGGAGATACAGGCCTGGCTAGGTTTCAAGCAAGAGTAGGGCATGCTCTTTTGTTGTTTCTGCACATAGAGTGGAAATCCTCAGTTTTGTTGTTTACATGCAGAACCAATTCATGCAGTAGAGAGGCTGTCACACAGTACAGGTTAAATGAAAGTATTCCACAGGAAAGGGAGAACTTGGCTACACCTGTCCATTTTTAATTCATGAGATGATTCCAGAGGCGTAGGTGAGTGTCATGGGGGAGGCCTTCCTGAAAGTCCTGCTGAATGAGACTTCAGTTACATCTGCCCTGCTCTACCGGTGAGGTACGTGTGTGCATGGAACAGAGAGGCACGGATGAATTATTAAAAGCTTTGCATCCCTGTAACACATCTGGGGAAAGAGGCTAAAAGATGATAGTAAAACAGGTAGCAAACGCCAATTATCAAATCCCAGACAGCATCATCTTATTCTGCCTCAGTCTTCATTACCTTCCCATCTCAGAGGGTTAACATTTACTGGGTTAGGCAAACAAGTATTTGTTAAAGTTGATTTTTATCTTGATGTCCCTCAAGAAAACATTCATGTGGATATTCAAAACATCCCTAAATACAGGCTACTCAGTTCCCTGTGCCAGATCCAATGAAGTCTGGAGCCAAGTTTGAGGTGCAACGTACAGCTTGTACTTGGCCCTTAGATTCATTTCATGTTTTCTCTCATATTTAGTGAACTTATGTGAACAAACCTGCATTCAGGTATGTGACAGCTCACACTAGTTGGGAAATGGGGCATTCCCACATTCAGAAGTCATGTGAATTTTGGTGAAGCAGCACCACCTTTGCAGAATTACTTAGTTATTTTTTGGTATTTTTCAGTAAAAGATGAAAAGCATTCTTCAGTAAAAGGTGAACAGTGCCAAGACATGGTAGCTAAAAACAATATAAAGCCGTAACTTTAAAGAGCCCCTCGCATTAATCATCATAAATTTTTTTGTACCGCTACACTTAGGACTCAAGATATTTATATCATAATGGTGCCTTGGATTAACAATTGATTAGTACTATCACCCCAACACAGATATTGTACCTGACCAACTCTGTTCTACCACAACTGAGACTGAATGCAGCCACTTCTTAGCTATTCAGGACTGAATGCAGCTACTTCTTAGCTATTTTACTCAGGTAAGGACTTAAAATTGCCAAAACCTCAAATTATCTTCAGATAAAATCTGTGTACCATAGACAGCTGTGTGCAATGTCCTCTATAACATTTATAGCACCATCAAAAAAGAGAGGATAATCATCTCATGGAGGTTTTTTCCAGAATGTATTACCCAAGTGGTTATGGGCAATACTGGGCTCAGTTTCATCCCAAATCAGTTCAGGAATGAGCTTTATATGCGACCAGTCCATAAGCAAACAAATATATTGCTTTATTGGTCCCAATATACCAAAAGAAACAAAAGCTATTTGGACATTTAACACGTAGTGCAGTTGGTAACTGAAAACTAATCCCTTAAATGGCTCTGTGTTATCTTAGTTTAGAGGTAAATATTTCTGCTTCCACATGTATAAACAGAATTGCATCCTCAATAAATGTGTTGCTCACATTGGTTTCACCTGGACTAGCCACCATCCAAAGGGGGCTGGAGTGTCAGAGCTTGAGGAGAAGAGGTACAGAAGCAACAAGATGGGTTTGGGTTGGTTTTTTTCTGTTCTTATAGAATCACAGAATGATAGAATCACTGAGGTTGGAAGGGACCTTTAAGATCATCAAGTCCAACCATTAACCTACCCTGACAAAAGCCACTTCTAAACCATGTCCCTAAGTATCCCATCTACCCGTTTTTTAAACATCTCCAGGGATGGTGAATCCACCACCTCCCTGGGCAGCCTATTCCAATGTTTAATAACCCTTTCAGTGAAAAAATGTTTCCTAATATCCAATCTAAACCTCTCCTGACATAACTTGAACCCATTTCCTCTCGTCCTTTATTGTTTTTCTTTTTCTCCTATAAGAGCAAATTTTTGAGATTTCAATTGGTATTGTAGAAACACAGAGACAATATAAACTTTGGCATGCAGGTATGGTGGTCTCCTGGCTGGAACCCCATTAACTCACTAGAAATAACACATTATCCTGTAGCTGGGTGGATCTGCCTGCACAACTGCAACATTCAGCACATCAGTTTTGGAAAATGAGCCACAATTAAACATATTGTAAGGTTTTCCATATCAAGAGTACAGTTAGACCCAAATCATGTCAGCCCATGTCCTTACCTCCCAGATGTGAACAAAAAAAAAGAATCGAACAACTCTCAAAAAGGCTTATTTCAATGTAAAAAGTAGAACTATTCAACTTACACACTAATTGCACTAATTGATAATTTATAAGCTGCATTACTTGGGAAGGTGTTTTGGGTTTTGTTTTGTTACTTTAAAGGCTCCTTTAAAAGTTGAGTTGCTAAAAGGAACTGACAGCTATAAAATACAAAACCTTCTAAAAAAAAAAAAAAAAAGGGGTAGTTCTCAGTTTTTCAA
>VXBH01001044.1:562301-608749 GCA_013400035.1 Rynchops niger
AAATGTTATTATAAAAAAAACAAAAACAAAAAAAAAAAAAAAAACCCACAAACCAAAAAAACCAAGACCCAACAGCACAAAAACCTCCCAACCAACCAAACAACAAAGAAACAACCATTGTGGTTGGTTGAGGTGGTCTTGCTTGAGCAGGAGGGTTGGTCCAGGTGCCTTCCAAAGTTTCCTTCCAACCCAATCATTCTGTGATTCTGCAATTGTTGTCACTTATTCTTACCTTTTAAAAATGCTCAGATATTCTGTATTAGATAGTCCATATCTGGTGAAAGAGATACATCCTTCCAGAATATTAATCTATTTCAAGTGTCTCTCTGGAGTATCTTATTCTCTCAGGATGACCATATGTCCCTTTTCTTTTAAAGCTGAAAGTTTTGGATATTAAAACAATATGTTGTGATATTTGTCATTTTATGTCTTTGCAAGTTTCAATTGGATTAAAGAAAAATTTGTAATTTCAGTGGTCTTGCTAAAATGCTGTCAGATTACTGTTTTTAATTTGAATGAAAAACTATTGAAACCCTATGTCTGGACTAGAATTAGGCAAGTTGTCATCTTAAAATGTCATCTTAAAAGCTAATACTAGTTTCTAGAATGAGAAGTCTAAACTCAAAAATTAGGCAGGAAGATGTACATCTACAAGTACTACTGAGAAGGTGTTTGAACATTTGTAATGATTTGTGCTCTCTCGCCATCCCACAGAGCATCCAAATTTTAAACTTGGTGTCTCACAGTTTTCCCAATGAAACTCTTCTGATTTTGTTTATTATTTCCACAAACCTGACTTTCAGAATTCCATAATATCAAATTTCAGGAGGGTTTGCTTGAAAAAAACCCCACAAAATACATTTCAGCTTTCTTCAGTGGTAGTGGTGAAAACTGAGTCTTACTCTTGTGTTATACATAAATAATGGAAAATGCTTCCATTGCAGGAAAAAGGGTGGAAACTTCTATAATAAACCTGTGGATTTTGTAAAGAAACTAGAATTGAAAACTTGCCTTCAAGACAACTGAGCCCTCAGATAAAAACAAAAAGGAAGGATAAGAAATTATTTATATGCCCAGTCCTATCTTGCCTTCTGCAGACAACTCAGCTAAAATTCTGTTTGCAAACTGAACACTAAGAAACAGGAAGCGTTTTCTCATAGTTATATGTGGGAGATGTTCGGAAAAGCTGATTGTGATTTCCTGTTAAAAAGAAGAAAAGAAGCTGTAACTAATTCCCCAAAATGCTTTTTTTTCTGAGATGACTCAAGATAACCTCTGAGCACGCAGTGGACAGTAGTGCAGGACAATGGCCTCAAGGTCACTGTGGCTGCAAGTCAGCCAGGACCACACACAAACCAGTATCATGTCTAACAGCACGCAATATTCACTACATGCCTTTATGGGTCTGGCTTTTCTGGTCAGGCTTGTCGATACAAACAAAGCAACTGAAATTCTGTTTTCAGTTGCAGTCTGGCAGGTGGGTATTTAAAACTGTTCATGCTTTTTTTTTTTTATTTCACAGATTTAATTTTAATGAATCTGATCTCATCCATCACATTGTATCTTCTTGCTATGGAAATTAAGTTTAGTACCAAAAGCTGAAACAACGGAAATCCCTCCCCTATAGCTTCAGGAGAATGCTTTGTTTACCCGCATATCGGTCACAAAGGATTCTCTACGCACTGCTTACAAGGTAAAGTCTGTGAGCAAGAATGGCCTCTGGTAAAGATATGCTTGTGACATGAAGACAGTATGGAATTACAGTTGGCTGTGAAAAAACTCATTTAAAATGTCTGAGCCATGTGATTTCAATGACTTGACAATTTCACCAGTCAGTCTGTTAACTCGTTTTAACAATTTTAACTATTGTTAAGAATTATTAAATGACAAAATATTTAAATTAAATGCTCAGAAAACATCCAAAGTTTGGGCAACTGTATATCGTATATTGAAACTGTAGCATTTCACATTTTTTATGTGTTAATGTCTGTGTTAATGACAGGTGAAATGGACAATTGTAACTTGAACAGAAAATGCTTGTTATGCAGAATCCAAAGTACTTGCAACCTAACTGCATTACATCCACTATAATAATTTTCAGAACGTTTGCAGCCAACCACTACGTGGCCTGTACCTAGTGTTTGTGTTGATGGTTGAACACGGACAGAAAACATATGGAGTCTTCTTTTCATCCTCAGTCAATAAGCCAACAAATGCAATTTAGTTTCTAAGCAGAAAGAAAATGTCTGGTGCTACTTTGTGTCAGCAAACATTGTTCTCCCTTTGAGCAAGAGGGACATTATAAAGGGAAAGTAGAAGAGATTACGGAATAAATTGTAGTCTCACGCAGATATACTTGTTTCTTCAGATAATATCAGTCTATTCCTTAAAAATGAAGGGCTCTACGTGGCCCAGCAGGCTCTGAAGCCTCCCAGGCAACTGGTGCCTGTGGTCAAGCTCCTGTTTACATGGTGAAGATGTGTAACCTGGGATTAGATTCATGTGGGAAGAGGAGAGGGACAAAAAGCTGCAAGAAATCTCTTGGGAGTCTCTGCCTCTTGGTTTGGGAGCTTCATTTAAGCTCGGGCCCTTGCTCTTTGACCAAGCTGCATTCTGTGGAGGTCTGTGTACTATGGTCGACTTTGCTGATCCTGACCTGGGCTCAGGGACTTCCTGGCCTGACCTCAGAGCTACCTTGTCACTCTAGACTTGTCAGGCTGACACGTGAAGCTGACCCCAGCACAAGCACTGAGTGTACCAGAAGGTCTCAATACTTACAACGTTTTTAACCTTGTCCTTTCCACACATTAATATTTGTGTTGAAGAAAAAATAAAAATAAAAAAAGTAACACCCTACTTCCTAAAACAAGCACTGAGTATGCTGTTACTTTTGAACTGACAGTAACAGAGTAAGATTGGAACAAAGTAGAAAAGCTCCCTCCATGTGGATGAGTACGTTTGCCCTGGCTAATCCATCTGCTGTACACTTCACACTGGCCCAGCTGTGCCGGTCCTCTTTGATACTTTCTACGCGGACAGATACTGCAAACACAACTAGACGTTTTATGAAAACAATTGCACGTGATGTTGTTTCTGTTGTTCTGAATGACCGTATTAAGATTTCTAAGTGAGTTTTTTTCAAATTTTCTTTTAGAAGTTGGGGAAAACACAGAGAGCTACCTGGCAGAAAAGGACCTGGGGGTGTTGGTCGACTGCTGGCTGAATATGAGCCAGCAGTGTGCCCAGGTGGCCAGGAAGGCCAACAGCATCCTGGCTTGTATCAGGAGCAGTGTGGTGAGCAGGACTAGGGAAGTGATCATCCCCCTGTACTCGGCACTGGTGAGGCCCCACCTCGAGTACTGCGTTCAGTTTTGGGCCCCTCACAACGAAAAAGACATTGAGGTGTTGGAGTGTGTCCAGAGAAGGGCAACAAAGCTGGTGAAGGGTTTAGAGCACAAGTCTTGTGAGGAACAGGTGAGGGATCCGGGATTGTTTATCCTGGACAAAAGGAGGCTGAGGGGAGACCTTCCCGCTCTCTACAACTGCCTGAAAGGAGGCTGTAGAGCTGGGGGGGTCGGTCTCTTCGGCAATAGGACAAGAGGAACCGGCCTCAAGTTGCACCAGGGGAGGTTTAGACTGGATATTAGGAAAAAACATTACACTGAAAGGGTTATTAAGCATTGGAACAAGCTGCCCAGAGAAGTGGTTGAGGCACCATCCCTGGAGGTCTTGAAAAGACACGTAGACATAGTGCTTAGAGATATGGTTTAGTGATGTTTTTTGTCAGAGGTAAGTTGATGGGTTGGACTAGATGATCTGCAAGGCCCCTTCCAACCTAGGGAATTCTATGATTCTATGCTTCTAAGCTCTTCTTGTTGTCCTTCATATCCCTCACCAGATTCAGCTCCGAGTGGGCTTTGGCTTTTCTATGTTTTCATATGTTTCTACAGTGTCTCTATATTACTCCCAGGTCAACTTCCTTCACTTCTTGTACCCTTCCCTTTTAAATTAAGAATTTTATCATGTATCTTCATCACCTGGAGATAGAGTTTCCTGTCTTGATTCTGTTACAACTCCACGAATGTATGTAAAAGGGACAATACATTCTTACAATACTGAAGCCATCTCTTGAAAGGAAGACTAATTGGTGATATATAACTTTAAATATAAGAATGAGTATAAATTACATCCCTCCTAAAAGTTCCATTCAATTTATTTGTTTATTCTTCTGATCTCTTTTATTAAATTACTGTCTACTGACTCTTGAGTTGTTCAGAGCTCACAGAATAGCTAATAGAAATCTCACAATCGCTCTTGGCATATTCATATCAAAATGGATGGTTGCCAGCGCAGTAATAGAGCATAGCATTTCTCTTCACAAATATGCTGCCATCAAAACTAATGAAAATATTGATACTAAGTACCATCACTAATCTTTAAAATTATTTTAAGCAAGACACACTTTCTTAAATAATTTAAAGAAGAAAAAGTTCAGTATGAGGAGACTCATACTGACTCTTTACACCAAGCTGATGAAAACTCTAACTGAAAGAGGTGGAAAAAAACGGTTTGAAGCTCATGGAGGTATCCTGCATCTTTGGTTCTTCTCTGCCATTTCTGTCTTGATTTTTGAGAATGAGCTGAACTGAGTATATTCTAGGGAAAAATAGCTAATGAACAAAATGAAGCAAGTAATGTATTAATCTATAAAGAGAGAAGCTGACCTCAATGCAGTCTCTAATGTTTCTATTGGGGCATACAGTAAGGTAAACATAGGAAGTTGACATACAGTTCCCTTTTATGCCTAGCACTGGTTCTGCTATCACTGCAAATATCAACATATATGTGCTTATCTATATAATTCTAATACTCAGCTTTCTGGCACATCCAGCTCTATCCATGCACACAAGTATCTTCCTAAATCTGGCTTGCCTGGATTTCACATTTTGTTCTTCTTCAAAACAAAACCAAAGGTAACACCACATAGAATGTAGTTTTCTCCTCAGTAAAAGTGACATTTTGCATAAGGAACATTTGATGTACTAATTACATCCTTACAACATTAAAGGAAGCAAATACTTTGGTATCATTAGTTCCTCTACTTGATGCTCTTAGCTATTTTTGTAAAATAGTGTTTCCTATTCTTATTCTACTGCATCTAATTACTATTGTATCTAAGCCTAATACCATTTGTTATAGTGTATAAAGAAGAAGGTCAGATGAAAGGAACTGCTCTTAAATGCCATGTGTCTCAACCTAGGTCATAGTCAGAAGGAAGCTGTCTTGGCCTCTTGATAGAGACAAGGGAACACGACTGTACTGAAGAGGCAGACAAAACACAGCTGAAAATTATTTGAAATCATATATGTGATGCTAGAGGACTGTACAACAGTAACAAAAACATGTAGGAAACAAGGGGATATATGTAATAGGAAAAAAAAAATCTAATATTTCACACATTCTTTCCACCCATGGGGTTGCTCATAGAAAGATTCTTTTGTGCTGCTGGTTACTATGGTGACAAGGACAGCCCAAGAGCCTACTTAGGACAGCAGTGATGTACCGTCTAGCCCATTACTCCAGGCTGTGGGATACTATCAGATAAAAACATTAGGTCAAGAAACCTGTGACTGAAGACACCCTCTATAGCTTAGAGGTACTAAAGATTGATTCTTTTTAAGAGAGGAAAGACCGAGCGGATATTTTTCAGGTAATAATGAGCAGACTTATCTATGCATTTTAATTTTGGGTTTTGATACTTCCAAATACTTTCACAAATATCATCACTATGGAGAAATTAATCTCTTTGAAGCAGGCTTACCTAAGGCCAATATAATGAAGCAATATTTTAGAATTTATAGTATCATTTTCAAAAATCAAATGTGAAAACCAACCATTCCAGTATATGAAACTTATCTAATTTTCGGAACATTTGTGTGTATCAGATAGGTCTCTGCAAACTGAGACAAGAAGTTTACAAAAGGAGAAAGATGGAAGAACTTCTGCAAAGATCTATTCTAAAAATCTAAACCTCAAACGGCTTACTGATTTGAGCTATAAGTGCAAGGAAGTGGGAAGGAGAAGATGCACAGAACAACACACATACAACTTAAGGACTGTCAGACTGCTCTAGGTTACTCTAAGTGTGTATAAAATTTAAGAATTGGAGAATTACACAGCAATATTTGAAGGCAAGCTCTGACAGGAGTAGACACCTAATAATGAGTTAGGCATTTAGCTATGGAACAAACAGGAAGTGTGAGGATGTGAGTATTATATTAAATATAAATTTGTGTTTAGATGGAGCAACAGATCCACCTGAAAAATAGGGAAAACAAGCTTCTCCCATTTTATAGATGTGCTCTAAGGAAGAAAACATAAAGATTCCGAGGCTCTTGTGTTGTGTTGGTAAACAACTGGACTAGACCAGTTAGCTAGGTATAAGAATATACTTTTCTGCATATAAGATAATCTTACACTTGAAAATTAATTTCCTAGAGATTGACACAGAGATGTATATAAGAAACACTTCTTTTTCAGCACTTGGAAATGGCACTATATAGTAAGCGGTGACAAATGGTGACCCCAAAAACAGTACTAATAGCTCCCAAAAGCATTGAAACAGAACACTTGGAAATAAAAGAGATATGAAATTAGCATTTTCAATATTTTTTTTTCTGCATCACCTCACTGTATTTATTTCATCAGCCCCTAGCATGACAAAACAAACAGTATTCAAGTGCTATGGAATATTTCTTCCTGTAAACTAGCCTAAGGCAATTTCTCTGCCTGTGCTAGCAATTGTGCTAATGATACAGTAACAGCTTTAGAATAATCCCCCTCACCCTCAGAAACACCAGCAGTCTTACATAAACAGAGGAGAAAGGATCTCAAAAGATCGCAAAGGTCTTCCTTAACCAGTTGTAGACAAGAGACAAGACACCGCACACAATTGTCTTTCCTGTACTGGACATGTTGTTCTGTCACTGGTAACAGCATCACTTAACAACAACAACAGCGGCAGCACAGGCAGTATGCCTTACCATAAAACAAGCCTTTCCATTATCTAGTACACATCAAAAATCAAATTAAGGCTACTGATCACCTAAATTCAGTAAAATATACATCTACTTAAATTAATTACTGTGATCCAGTAACGGGAATCTTCAATTGACCTTAGCTCTAGTAGCAAAGAAATTGCCAGAGATCATGGATTCTGCAGGCAGGACATAAACGTAGCATGGTGCAGTGGTATTTTCACTGACGTTAACCACAAGATTATCTGTCTAGTCAGCGAGTCACTATTTTTAAAACTAGACAGGTACAAAAATCTCACTGGCAAATATTCAACTGACACACACACAAATTTACACAACACATAGAAAACAATACAAACATAAAATTTAACGGTTCAGCTTTTCAAAGGACATCATCTTCTGTTCCTCTTACTGTAAAAAATACTAGTTACATATTTCACTTCCAGTTTCTTCCCCTTCATACTAGCTTTATGCCAGAATAATTTCACAGACTCTGAGTTACTTCTGATATACAAAAACCTCATCCATGTAAAAAAGTCATCTTTGGTTATCTTTTACTGCTTGTAAACAATTCAGAATATTTTAAGGCAATACGTGATATAAGACAGTTCTTTAGGAGAATTCAGTTACCTGGGTAATACCTGGCGAGGCCAGTTGCACTACCAAAAACCTGCCATAATAAAGTGGGGTCTTCTTCTCTGTTCCGCTTGAATACATCATCCAACGCTGCAGTCCAGTTGAGTTCATTTAACACGATCGTTGCTGTAAAAGATAAAACATATTTGGTATTACAAAGTTACATCCTACCACAACAAAGACTACAAAAAGAAAACTGAACTATTGAAGAAAGTAATAGCATTTCACGGAATCACGGAATCACGGAAACTTTAGAGTTGGAAGGGACCTCTAGAGATCATCCAGTCCCACTCCCCTGCAAAAGCAGGATTGCCCAGAGCACATCACTCAGGACTGCATCCAGGCGGGTCTTGAAAATCTCCAGAGAAAGGACTCCACCACTTCCCTGGGCAGCCTGTTCCAGTGCTCTGTCACCCTCACCGTAAAGAAGTTCTTATGTGTGACTGAACGGAACTTCCTGTGTTCCGGCTTGTGCCCATTGCCCCTCGTCCTGTCACTGGGAACCACTGAAAAGAGCCTGGCTCCATCCTCCTTCAACCCACCCTTTAGATACTTGTAAACATTAATCAGGTCTCCCCTCAACCTTCTCTTCTCCAGGCTAAAGAGTCCCAGCTAGTTATTTCATTTAACTAATCAACGAAGTAAATTTAAAGAAGCACTCCTCTCCCTTGGAAATCTAAGTTCCTCGTGCTCTCTCTTTCCCCTTGCATTATGTGCATGCAATGACTGTTGGTTTCTTTGCATAGCCAGTATCTTGTACAAATACTTTGTTTCTGAGATGTCACTCTAACTGCTCTTCCCAGTTATAGAAAAACAAATGCAAAGATATAAATTTGATGTTTCTACTAATTACAACGCACTGCAATAAGAACAACTAGACTGATGTCAACAAAAGTGGGTGAGTCTTTTATAAAGGCAACAAAGATGTCCCTTTCCAAGCAGACGCTGTAAAAGGATTACATAGGAAAAAGACAATGATGAGTTATCTGAATTGTAACAATAAGGTGGCACCACATGCACAATAATATTCATTATCGCCTGCTAAAAAGATCTTAATGTTCATAGATGTGATCAGTTACAGAAAGATCAGTAATGTGAACATTAATGTTTATGAGTTGGGTCAGCAATGAACTTGAAATGCAATGAAATTCACATTTCAGCTAAATACTATGTGGCCAGTTATACAGAAACTGATATTTACAAAGTTGTCCTGTACCAATGCTTATTTTAATCATTCAAATATATAATACATTAACATGTTCTACGCCTTTTTCAAGAAAAAGATAAGTTGGGAGACATCTAAAATTGATGAACACTGCTAGAGTAATAGTTAATTGGCTATAGTGAGTAGCCAATGAAATTTTATTGTGATACAGAGTCTCTTATGATAAAACTTATGAAAAATCATGCTTTTCACCTCATTTAATCAGCTGTATTTATCTCATTAATTTCCCCCCAAAAATATCAACAATGTTAGGCAATAGCAGAATTCCAGTTAATTAGAAAGAACAAGGGCTTTTTGTTGATTTGGTCACTAATTCTTTTGAGTTGCCTAAACGCATTGTAAGTAATGTTTCTAAAACCAAACCACCTAGATCAGCGAGCAAAAAGTGGAAAGGGAATTGGAGGGGTTAAATCATTTGAAAATAGGTAAAGATGTTGAAATACATCCTATGAAAGCCAACGCTGTAATACAGATCCTGCTTACACTACGGTAATGTACACAGGAAAGAGAACTCTTTGCAAGTTCTCTTGCAAACGGGCAAGTCAAGCTGAAATAAAAACAGTTCATGTTTAGGGCACAGGAATGGCATCAAAGGACAAAATTTGGTGCATAGGCCTACATTCTAGACATCTGCTACTGCGAAAAAAAAAAAGAAACAATAAAAATAAGGAAAGGTTGAAAGTAAACATTTGACAGCCCATTTCCAAAGTGAAGTTGTTAACAGGGACTAGAGAAATGAGATTGCAACATTAAATTTTATAGGCTTGTTCTTAAAGGTTAAGGAGAAAATTGCTACACCATGTCTTTTAGAAACGTTTATCTGTTTTTTTCAAAGTAGTTTTAAGATAATGTTACTCTCTCAAGATATCGCTTTTTATAGAAATATTAAATTAAATTTCCAACTCTTGAAATTCCCTGTAAGCAGGTACTATAAACTTGTCTCTTTGTCAAGTAGGTAATTATAAATGCACATATATATATTTACTTAAGAAAGAGGAATGATTCCCTGAGGTGCCATGAGAATTTAATTATCATTTAAAATGGCTACTGTTCAGTTATCGCTTTCAGATCCAGTTTGATCTGCTGTGTAATTAAGAAGTACAGACTTTCTCAACTTAACTTTGTTTCAGATCTTATTTCCAGAAGTGGATCCATGAAACCATTAGAAGCTCTGCCATTTACTTAGACAAGAATTTCCTTTTGTGCTTGAATTTTTATGTTTTTCATGTTACCGTTTCCTTATCCGATGTACAGAGTACTTGGCCCAGGGGAAGCCTGTGCCGGTTGTTCCCAGTGGCATTTAGGGCACTGGAGCTTGGGACACTGACTTAAGGCACATTGGAGACAATAATTCTTACCTCTCTGCCAGCTGACAAAGCATTTCGTTTTCAGTGTCCTCTATGAATTCCCAAGCCCCATAACAATATAAACCAATGATTTTCTTTGGCCTTGTGACCTGACTTAAAATTGCTGCAGCCTCTGCCCCCAAATCTGCCAGTGCCTTTACCACCTTGGTCAGACCGCTGACCCCTCTCTCCAGCAAAACATTTAAACAGGAAAAACATCAATGCTTTTCTAAATGGGTGTCTCTGCACCCCATGAAAAAAAAAACTATTTGCACATAAAGAGTGATATAATATTTCTAAAGGGAGGATTTCCTTCAGACAGCAAGCTTACTAATGAATAAACTATATTCAATAAAGATATATTAAACACATTACTGTACATTTACAAATAGCGTTGCAAAGACTGTCTGTGTAACATCACCCAAAAATATATAGCAGAGACATTATATTTATGGACATAAATGTTTTCACACAGCTCGGCACGTACACAGTCATATGTATAAAAAATATATCTAAAATACATGCATATACAAAAAAAGGAGAAACTAAGGAGACAATCTACAAATAGTAAAATAACTGATTGCTGAAGTACTGAATAGATATGTTGGAACTAATAATTTCAGCATTTTATTAAAGTTATTGAGATTAAGTTATAAAGCAAGACATATAGCTTACTAGATCTTATTTGTAATATTTGTGGAGAAGTGATGCTTTATAGTCAGTCAAGAGTTTTATGATCTTATTTATGTACCACTTCCCCCTTCCTCCTTCTCCTCCTCGTCTACAACTTTCTCCCAGAGACAAACACAACACTTAAAAAAATCTAAGAACTTGCAGCAAGGGGAAAAAAAAAAAAAACAACAACACAACACATAAAGTTGAAATTAAAAAAAAAAAAATGTGGAATTTAAGATAAGCAACAAGAACACAGCACAGAGAAAGAAATCTGTGAAAAGTCTACTAACGGTATGTAACATATCTGTTCTCAAATACTGAAAAACATACCTTCCTGCACTCCAGAAATTCATAGTTAAGTGCTCGAGTCTCGTTTCAGGAATAAATTTTGACAAGACACATGTAACTTCAACATATATCACCTTCCTCTTAATTCACTTTCCCATTATGACAACAACAATTTGTGCTTGGAACAGAAAGACTGAGTCTATTTGGTGGGACTGATATGTAAATAGCTGATTGTGCAATCATTAAAACAATTACTTCTGGAGCAGTTTGCTATTTGAAATTCAAATTTGCTCCTTTCATTCAGGGTTTTTTTCTTTGTTTGTTTTTATTCCACATGCAAATATACTTGGTATCAAATGCACCCACATTTGTGTTAACTGATCTAGTAATCAGTAAATAAGGAAAAAGGTGCTGGGAATTTTAGCTTTAATAATTTGTTTCTCTAAGTGTTTTTCCATGACTTATATTACTCTTTTATTTCTGGTTAAGAATACACCCTGGACTTCAAAAGGCAAGCTGTAAATCAAGTCCCCCTTTTTTTTTTTTTTTTTTTTTTTTAATGCAANTTTTTTCTTTTAATGCAATACCTCTGGTAATAGGCAATTTCAAACCAATACCTCTAGAGTCTGATTTAAAGCCTATGGCAATGGATTTGAAACTTGCCAACCAAAGGAAAGCAAGCAAAACCACTCATAAACAGCAACAAAACTATTATTCGAAAGGTTCCTACTAAAATATCACGATTCACAATTTGCACAGAAAAATCAATGCAGTGCTACTTTCAGTAGCTCAGAGTAGAGATCATGGCACCTGTCAGAGGACCCTAATTTGAGAGACACAGATTTATATTGACTTCATGAATACACTGAGAATTTAATTTATTTTTCTGTTATTAAAAAAACATGTTTTACAAAAATAAAATGTTTAGAGGTGTTATAGCCACACCAACTGAGATACTGTATGTCCTAGAAACACTTGCCTTTCTTTTTGAGTTAACTTCCGTACAGGAAAGAGCTTTTGACTGATAATTGGCAGAAAATCTAGTTGGAGACAACTCTCCAATAAGCTTATTTCCAATTCTGCTAAAAGAAGTCTTTGAAGATTACTACTTCAAAGTACTTCAGCTGCTACCTTTCACTTGATGTGGGCAAGATGAAAAAATAAAATTTATCATCGCACAATAGGAAACATCATTCTTTCTGGCTAATTCCACTGAACTCCATCCATCTTTTCCTTTTCCCCCTTTTCTTTATGACATGAGGTTTAGGGGCCTTGACAAGGAATGGATTCAATTTTCCTCTGCAAATGCAATCAATAAAAAAATAGCGAGCGCTACCGTGCTCTCTTTAAAAGAACTGGAATACACTTCTGATGATTTATTCAATGTACAGGCCCTGGCCTGCATACAAGGTAAAGTACAACTTCATTTGAAAAGCCTGAAAGCTATTTACTAGATCTGAAAATATGTCAGCTGCTGTTCCCTGATGCGTCAGCTACACATACGCCGGGCAGAACAGAAGGGAGCTCCTCAGCAGTTCATTAATCTTCTTTTAGTGTGTGGAATATATTACACTTCCATATCCCATTTAATGAAGTTGACTCACTGATTTCTTTAAAGATAACACAGGCTAGTTATTGCTATGAATTAAATATATATTTGCAATCAAATATTATGTTATTTAAAAGTGAGCACAGAGGGACAATACCTTTGCAAGTGCATATTTTTATATATATGTGTGTAGACAGAGTCTTCCATCTGTAGCCATGCTAATCAGATATTATAGAAACTCTACTGAAGATATAAACTAGTCTTCTTTATGATTTATGCGTTTACTAATTTTTTCAATATTACATTCCTTGCAGATTATGTTCAATTACATAGAATGTTACATACTCTCAGCTGTCATTGGAAAGTTGTACTTCCATCTCATTTTATATTGGACTAAGGAATGGTCTTTTTTATTTTAACATATTTCTAATTAGATTTTTGCACTGGCTTATATATATGTGTGTGTATAGATACACATAAACACACGCACACATACATATTTTCTACCTAATTCCCAAATATAGTAATTTGAAGAACTATTCTGGCAGTAACATGAACTTAGATTCATGAATTTAGATTCATGTCTTAAGCCATCTAGTTCTCTTATGCAAAGTTCAGCATGAGCAAAGGAAAGACTACAGTGGCTCCAAACTGAACACTGTCTCCAGGGTAACTGGTCCTTGGAGTGGAATCAGAAATCTGAATTTAGATACTTAGGCTTTCCACAGAAAACCTGAGGAAACTGTCCAACTCAAAACAGTCATCCGAAAAGACTTCACAGCTGATTAGGAAACAGTTAGAAGAGAGTAATAGGAAAATTCTGAGATCTAGGGGAACTGGGGAGTGTTTTGTCCAACGTCTCTGTAGAGGTTAAGCAAATAAATCAGAGCTCAAAGGATGTGCTTCCATCCACTTACACTGTTAGAGCACACTGTGACATACTGATGGATCGTAGGAATGTGCATCTACAAACTTTATGTTTAAATATTGTTCGGACACATACTCCACAGCACCAAATTTGTCAGACTAGTTACAAACATTGTAATAACTTGTATTTAGTTTGAATACATCCACCAGTTGATTTGGAAGTGTTCCATTTATTTAGTTATTTAACTAAATACTTTGAAAGGTAAAGAATTATAAATGGGAAAAATATTACAAACTGAATAGACTTTGTTCATTTTTATCAAAACAAGGATTTACAAATGCAGAGGAAATGTATTATTTTCATTCAAAGCAGGGGAGGAAAAGAAAAAAAAAGTCTTAAAATTTAACATACAATAGCTATTATATAGTGGCGTTTCCAAATGGATAGGTCATTACTTTAAGTGATGCACTGCTGGATCTTGTATATATAAATCAGTTACAAAATCTTGCTTTGAAAGTAGCATTTGTATTTCCTGTCATATCAGAATTTAAAATTACTGGATAATCAGATCCGTTTGGATAACGTGCATTCAATGGTGCATAAAAAGTGAAGTATTAAAATACAAATTTTAGCATATGGAACAATAATGAAATCAAATAATTTCAACATCTAAGATTGATGAAAGAAAATTTTATAGAGTAGATATTTTACACTCCTAATTAAAAGCATAAATGATAAAATGTCATGTACTTCTGTCTTTAAATGAACAACTTCTCTACTCCCCAGTAGATATCTGACATTATGTCCCAGACAATTCTATAAATAATTCTCTGAAGAAGTCACGGAAGTCTAGCATACTGTTGTGTCTGTGTCAAATCAAGTAAATTAATTGGCAATGCCATACGCTGTCTGCTGCCTGGCTTAGCCGCCACATGCTGATAGCTAAAGCAGAACAGCAAAAGCTCATTAAAATAAGAAACGCCCAGGAGAAGGAGATGAGAATAAAAATGTCAAGAAGAGAAGACGGAATTAATCTTCTATTACAGCTCAACAAAAAAGAGTTAATACAATGCATAGTCATAGACTCCTCAGTGCACTCTCATAATTTTTCAACAAGTTATTTATCTCTATAAAACACAAAAGACACCCATATTATATATTGCAAACTACTGTCAATAACAGTATTTGTGCATCTAAAAAGTTGGGAAGGATCATTGCTTCCTCTAATATCAAAATATACCAGCATGTATTCTAGAATGGAATAATACCCGATGTAAAAACATACAGTACTCTGGGAAGACAAAATATATGAAAGATACTGTTGATTAGAGTGTTTCTGGAGGACTTTCAGATTTTGTAGAGCTATGCACAATGTAAGAACCTAAGTAAAATGTAAAACAGAATGAACTTATTAATTACAGAATGTCCTGATTTTTTAATGTTTGTTTTTAGTTGTTACAGGTGACTTCAAAGCAGGCCCTCTAATTGGCAATAATTTTCTTTAAAAAAGAAAAAAAAACAAACCAACAACAAAAACAGATGAAGTATTATTTTTAAATGGTTAGGTTGTATTTTTATGAAAGTATCAGGGATTAAATACCAACAAAACACCTACTTAGAAAGTAATGATGACTATATTACATATATTAACTCTGGTCTTCCTTCACTTTGCTCTAATTTTTGTTAGCATTTCAAAGGATATCATAGTGACACTCAAATTAAACTAGCTATAGAGATATGCTTGACCTTTCATGAAGACTACTCTCTATAAAGAATTTTAATTAGGTGTTAACTAAAACAAACAAAACCAATCAAAAGACTGTCTGGAAATGCTGTTCTGAAATAATTTACAAAACTTTGGCTTCAGTCTGCGAGGGTACCACCACTTCAATAACTTTCCAGTCACTAGAGCATCTTACAAGATCAGTAAATCCTCAGCTGTAGCTGGGTTAAATGAGAAGGAAAACAACTAGAAACAGACCCACACATGCAAAAATGTTCTCTCTCCTACCTCATGCTTTCTGCAATTTTTCACCTATTTTGCCAATTCCCATTATAATTTATATCACTTGTAATCTGAAAACAGCTAATTCAGAAATGGAAGCTATCACATCTAAGTTTTATGTAGATCATCTACTAAAAGTTCTTACGATTTTTCTTACAACATGTGTATTGTCCATCAACAGCAATTCCTTCTGTCCTCTCTGTAGACATGATAAATTGAAAGCACAAGCATCTCCAGCAGAGAGAGAGATACATTAATACAATAAAATAAAGATTTCTTGACACTGTCTGGGTTACTGTGTGTTTGTTTTGTCCATTATGGCAAAGAGATGAATTGCAGGTGGACGAAGTGCTGAGAATGGCCACTAAGATACCTGGTGAAGAACAGAAAACCTGTCTTCTGGAAGGAGAGAATGAAGCTGAGTAATACAGTCTAGAAAAATCAGGCAGAGTCAGAAAGCAAGACCAACCCTGAAAAGAGTATGTAAGCATAAGGATGGCACTGGCACAATAACAAATGGGTATGCACTAGTTAAGAATAAATTAGATCAGGTAATTTGGAGGTTTCTTTTAGAGCAGAAGGTCTTAGAATGGCCTTCTGGTAGGAGACACAAGCAAGGAGCCCAGATCTTTTGAGACGGAGCTCGATCAGTTTATTAAAGGGATGATATGGACTAGCTAGATTAAGAGTTGGGTTTGTCGAGCAAAAAGCTGTTTCCTGCCCTGTTCTGATATAACACCCTTTGTTACAAATAAAGAAAAGGTCCTTTCAGAAACTGAAAGTTAGTAACCACAAACAATGCAGTTTTATAGAGTTAGTACAGCACAAGAATCGGTAGTAAAACCACTTTTCTTATTAATTTTTAATTAATTAATATTAAATGTCTGCAAATAAGTTACGAACAATTTTTACTACACTAACGTATCTCTATATATATTACATACCTATGTATACATTATTAATATTTACATATTTTAAAATTATCTATACATTATATAGTTCATATATAGAGAACACACATATATATAATAGACTATTTTTTTCTGAGGTTTAGGCCATTTTTATAAATACTAAAATAATACAGTCGATCTGGCTAATGGATTCTAATCTAATCCCCATATAAATTAAATATTAATGAATAGCTGGCTGGTTTAATCTATCTAAATGTATCTCTGGCAACAGACATCAGAGAGATACCAAATGTGAAGGGAATACAATACACAAGTGGGAAACGTGAGAAAAATGATGATGGGTCAAGGTCTGTTTCATCACCTGAGCTGGTGCAGATGAGGCAGCCCCTGCTCGTCAGTATTCTAACCATCTCATGGATGAGTCTTGCGGACTAAAAATAATGACATTTCCACAACCTTTCTTTTTATTGTTGTTGCTGGTGGTGGTGGTTTTGGCCAAAGGTTGCACCAAAGAGGAAGAGGAAAGATACTTTTAAAATTCAGCTACCCAAGGAAGACGTCCCCTCTCTCCAACAAATGAAATCTCTGTCCCGCTGCATTATGCCTTCTCGGAAGATGAACATAAAAACAAAACAGAAATTGTCATTCTACAACCTGAACGTCATCATAGGCATAGTTCCTCAAGTGTTAATTAAGCTTGCTTTGGTGGTGTTTTCCAGGTTGTATAGAAGGAATATGAATAAAATTCTTCTCTCTTAAACATGAAGGGGCTGTAGGGTACTAGAAAGGTGAAAGTTCCAAGCTTGCTGCCTGTACAAACAGCTTCGCCTTCTCTCTCTGAAGACATTGCTGTTTCTCGCTATAAACAAAGACTTTGTCTGTATCTTTACATGAGGAAAAATATATTGTTTTTATTTCACCCGTGACATTCAAACTATGAGGAACAAAACAGAAACTCCCAGTCCTGTGCTTCCAAAATGCCAAGCCGAATTCCACTCCTGGCGTGAACCCTGCCCTCCCTGAAGTAAATGACAAAACTCCTTTCGGCACAGGGAACTGATTTCATCCTTCATCTTCAGAACACTGTAACCCTGCGGTGTTCAGATGCTCTCTCTGTACCAAGTATTTTGTCGGTCTAATGCAATAAGTAGATCACAGAATTAGGAGCCAGGACATCAGTTTTTCTAAACGAATGAAAAAACGCCACCCTTATAAATCACTTCATAAGACTCAAAATGCCTTTGAAATAATAAAAGACTCAAAAGGATCTTCGGGAATGCAGTAAAATTAAGCTTCTTTGTAGCTCTTTTGTCTGCTTCCACGCTATGAGTACTCTCTGAGGATTCATCTGAATTTTCTGTATTCACTGCTTTATTCACCCGATATAGCAGCTCTTTGAGTGTTCTACAAACAATGTCCAAACAGACACACATTTTTATAATCATGTGCTTGCTGAAGGGCTCCTCGTTTTTAATTTACTTTGGATTATATAAAACCCCAGGAAGAGCAGTAAAGTTGCAGAAAACTGGAATGGGATGAACAAAGAAATCTTATCGCCTTATATATACCTACCCTATGGTACAAGAAGACTTCTTATTAGCTTATATTTATCTAACCTAATGGTTTAAACTGTACTAAATTTTAGCTACTTTAGCTTCACACATTTAAATATGGGCCATAATCCTTCCTGAATTAGTAAATACTGCATAAACACAACCTTTAAAATCAGAGAAGCTGCTGAGTTTGAGACTTCTAAGGGCTTTTATACAGATCGTTCCAAACAATAGGAAGAGACTAATGTATTAAGGAAATACAGACATGGATAGAACAACTGCTCTGCAGAGAAAAAAAATGCAACAGGAACCAAAAGAGTTAAGAAGGCATTATAAAGACCTCTGAAGTCATACAGGATTTTAAACAGCTGCTTTCAACTAAAGTCAGGGAAAAAGGATACAGAGCACCACATTTCCTAGGATGAGGAGAAGGGTACAAAAATATGAAACTGGATTTAAAATAAGGCTTTAAGGAGTCGTATCATATAGTGAAATACAACAAACTTCAGCCCCAGTCTTACAGGTATTTCTACACATATTTAACTTTCATATTGGATAAATGAAGGAAAGCAAAAATGAATGCCGGGAGCTTAGCACCAGCTAAATCCCATCGTGCTCTGACAATCTGCATCAATTCAGGATGCACTCCAGGGAAATAAGGGTCCAAATCTGCTAAAAAACCATTTCAGCAATTGTTTCTAAAATGGAAAAGGAAAGATCTAGTGGGTTTTTTTCATATCACTTAAAAAAAATAAAATGACTGTATGAAGCAACAGAAGACTTATCCTAAGTGAGAAACTCATTACTTTGCTTTTCTAACAGCATTACTGGTTTCAGAGGCTTCACCTATATCAGCTAGCAATGCAGTGCAGTGGAAGCAGGTCTGTATTGAAACAGTTGGGGCTCGGGACGCGACATTCACATTATACGAGACATGGAGATTTTATTTTCTGTCACATCTAATCTGTGCTGTAGCCTGAATGCCCATAAACAGTTAATGCAGGTCAGGTGCACTCTGAGAGAGGACCTTCTGGTCCAGCTGCATCGGAGGGGAGACCAGCTGGCACACTCTGAGGTGGCCCAGCAATGTCAAGTGCAGTACCTTGGGCCAAGCAGTGTTTCCTTCCAAAGGGCATTTCTGATCTGAAGTAAAATACTTACATAAACAGATCCAGCTCTCATGAAACAACAATGAAGGGTCAAATAAATTAGATACCTGAGAGTGAGGACAACTTGGTTTTCAGTGATAAAGAAGTTCACAGACGGCAGGCGATACTTAGCTCCATATTCAAGACTGTCATTCTGTCTCGAGTACAGTGTCACCTCACAATTCTCATCACCTTAGTCATCTTCAGCAGCAAATGTGTTTGGATTCAACTGTATTATTTATTATAACTGAAGGGAGAGGACACTCAATTTCAGCTAATGAGATAGGCCAGTATATGATAAAAATAAACAAAATGCTTATTTCTATATACATACCAACAAAAAATATGTACGTAACAATACAGTTTCTCAACTAAAAAACAAGTGCTTTCTTGGTACAAATATTCTGTAGACTAATGGTGAGATTACCACCTGCTGTAAGTGGACATACTTTCACTAAAGCCAGTGATACAGTGACTGTGATTTTATAAATATTTGCTTCATCATTACAACACGAGACCCAAAAGCAAACTTAAGAAATGTTGCCACTTTAAGGCTCCAGGAACACTATACAAGAGCTGTATTTTACTTCAGTCAGTTCCTCTAAATGCTTTATGCATATAACAATGCTTCAGAAAATGAAACAGTAAAGAAAACCGAGCTGTGACCCTGTTTTATGTAAACTGATGAAACAACGTTGAAGGTGTTAGTGCTTTTAACTTTGATTCTAATACTGACTTTCAGGAAAAAGGTTGACATATCATAATCTTACTAAGCATCTTCCTCAGCCATAGAACGCAAACAATTTATTTGTTCTTAATGTTGTCAGATCTCAGTAACAAAGTTTAAGAGTCTTTAATGTCTTGAAGGTCTTTTGAGTGATTTCTTGACGTAATCATAGATTCATAGAATGTGTTGGGTTGGATGACCTTTAAAGGTCATCTAGTGCAACCCCCCTGCAGTAAGCAGGGACACCTTTAACTAGATCAGGTTGCTCAGAGCCTCATCAAGCCTGGCCTTGAATGTCTCCAGGGATGGGGCCTCCACTACGTCTCTGGGTAACCCATTCCAGTGCCTCACTACCCTCATTGTAAAGAGCTTCTTCCTAATGTCTAATCTAAACCTACCCTGCTCTAGTTTATAACCATTGCCCCTCGTCCTATCGCTACATGCCCTTGCAAACAGCCCCTCCCCAGCTTTCTTGTAGGCCCCCTTCAGGTAGTGTAAGGCTGCTGTAAGGTCTCATTGGAGCCTTCTCTTCTCCAGGCTGCACAACCCCAGCTCTCTCAGCCTGTCCTCACAGGAGAGGAGCTCCAGCCCCCTGATCATCTTTGTGGCCCTCCTCTGGACCTGCTCCAACAGGTTCACGTCCTTTACACTTTGGCAGTTTGGTACGAAGGCAGCTTTCTGATGTACGTAGTTTCTGTATGGTTTGCAAGTCAACACCTGGCTAGCATTTTGCAGTTGTAAGCTCCTGTCAGCAGAGTCATACGTGAACAAGTTACTTCATGGTCTTTTTTCAAAGCATCAATCCAACAATTAGAACATTGACTGATGCTTGCAGAGCTGTTAAACAAAAATAACTTTTTCATATCAATATACATAGTATTTTGTTTTATTTCAGATCTTCAGTCTTCTGATCACTAGCAGAATTTCAAAAAGATTATTTTTTTTAATTCAAGAAATAAAAAATACTAAGTTTCAAAGAATTCTTGTTTTGAGTAAGAGACACCTATTTTTGCAGAAACAAAAACAGTGCAGAAAAAAAATATTTTTCTGCTTTAGTTACCTACAAGATAGAACCAAAAAACTGGCAAGGTACAAACATGCTGGATGACAGACTTTTACAAAGTTACTTCAGGGACAACATTTAAAGACACATTGTAGTACTAACCAAAGACATTTATTTTTCTCACAAAATGAGACTTCAGGTGTACGACCTAGTGAGTGATCATCGGGTATTTTGCCTGCCCCCCTTCTTGCCCTGCCCCCCTTCTTGACAGCTTATGCCACAGAAAAGCATAAAATACTGCCAAGGGCATCCAGTTCATGACAGCATACAACAAACCGAAAAAGCTGCCAAGCTATCCATCATCTGCGTAGAATACCATAACCCCCAAGGAAAGGGAATGCAAAAGAGAAATGCTGTAGCTATGTAATTTGTCATGATTAATTATTTATTTATTAATGCATTATGATTTCATTTTGCTAAGTAAAATCTAATCCCATAAGCAGGAATCCTTCATGTCTTGAACATTTTAAAATGGGAATTAAGACCCCATGTATTAAGACAAACATGAGCAGGGGATTGAGAGAAGAACCGCAGCAGCAGCAGAACACGAGAGGTTGGCTATTGCAGAGCTGTGCACAGTCCTCACTTAGCTACTGTCCTTCTGGTTTCTCCAAAATAAAACCAACTGGTCTACATCCCACTGCCTCTGACCTCTCATTCCCCATTATCTGTGACAGAGAAGTGTGATCAAATTAAGGAATAATTTGAAAGTGGAAGGAAATTTTATTGACTAGACATGGAAGAACCGAAGGAGAAGTGGTGCAAGAACCCACCTGCCGTAGAGATGGAGAGATATTCATGAGAAACCAGCTGAAAAGTGGGTTCTGTGCAGGCATGTAGTGAGATACCAAAAAGTCAAAAACATTTTTTGGAGGGAAATCAATAATTGGAAACAATGAATGAGACGTTTCAAGATAGTAAGTAAAGAATAATGGTTGTAAGACAGGCAGAAAGTACTTCATAAAATTAGCTCAAAAATTAGTAATGATTATTCAGAAGGAAAACAAAAACAGTAGCCCCATATGAACAACTACAACAAAGCTACTTGCAGAGACACACAAAGAGAGATCTTTGATAAATTATATATTTTGTGCCATTTTCCACCATCATATATTTTATAATTTATAATAAAAATAAATTATATATTTTGTGCCATTTTCATTAACCATCAACAAACACATAAAGAATTATAAATAAGGAATATAGACATAAGTATATTAGTACATAAGTATATACATTATATACATAAGTATACACATAAGCTACATTTGTAGCTAAATACACTCTAAATATTCAACATTTTCTGGATTAAAAAGAAGCAAAGGCATATTCAGATTAAAAAAAAACAAAAAACACAAAACAAACAAACAAACAAAAAAAACACCCCAAAAAACCAGCAAAAAACCCCCGCAATCAAACCAGTAGTCACATTTCATGACTCCATAGAGATCTACTGCTTAGGAAAAAAGAAAAATCAGCAGTTCTTGTAGAGACATCTATTCAAGCTTGCAGCAGACTATCGGAATGATACCTTGGTTGGGTCACTATATAAGGCCTTTAGCTCTTGATAATGCAAAGCACTATTCCCAAACAATTTATTAGTTAATGTACAAACAAGATGACTTCATATCAAAATAAATAATATAAACTCATTTTTAATATTTAATCTAGGTTCAGAAAGACTGAACATTCTCTTTCTTCTATGCATTTTCTACATTTTGTTCTTACTCCAGCTCACTTTCATAACACAAAACCATCAATACCTACTTTTATGTCCTTTCACCTACATCAAGTGAGGTTAAAGATTAAAACGCAAGGAGCACCCACATCACTAACATCACCACCATGTTCCTGAGCTGAAAATTAGGCAAAAAGTAAAAATGCAACCATTATACATAAACAAAGCACGTATTACTGATATTTTGCATAAAAATGATTAATTTTTTATTCAGAATAAAAGTTGAACTCTCAGAAGGAGTCCTGTACTCATGAGCCTGGGAAGCTTTAACTGCTCGAGACAAAGATTAATTTTAGAAAGAACAGATTTATAGTTTAGTTTTGGAGTGTGTGGATTCAGAGAGAACAACAAGCAGTTTAAACAATGATGATATATTATGCGTGTAAAATATACTTCAGTAATTTGAAAAAGCGCTTGAATTTTAAAAGCTATACCCAGAAAAATATACGTTGATCTGCACAAGAAAAGTGATCTGTGTTACAATGTCAACCGAGGATTCACAGAGCAGGCAAAAAAATACAACATTTGAACAAATACAAAACACCTCCTTTCCTAACAATAATTGTAGAAATTATATACATAATTGTGTAAATATACAGTTATATGCATATATATATACACATGTATGACAGGACATAGATATACATAGTGCATATATATGTACATGATATATATATTCATGATAGACAAACATATATATGATAGGACATACATATATATATATTTGATAGGACAAGGGGTAATGGTTTTAAACTGAAAGAGGGTAGATTTAGACTAGATAGAAGGAAGAAATTTTTATGCTAAGGATGGTGAAACACTGGAACACTGATCGAGTTGTGTGATGTCCCTGCGTATTGCAGGGGACTTGGACTAGATGACCTTTAAAGGTCCCTTCCAACCCAACCTATTCCATGATTCTGTGATATAACACATACACGTAAAAGCAGTGAGCAATCAGTGCAATCTATGGTTACGACAAGAAGTACAGTTCTCACACTGGAGTAGGAAGAAGCTGAGATGAACAGCTACTTAATTTTCCCTCAGGCTGCGTATTACTTCAGTCCTACTCTAGGCTGCCACTAACCATTCCAACAATTTATATTTTGCTTATGATCTTGCTTCATCTGCCTAGAGCTGTCCGTGTTTGTACCCAGCAACATGCTGTTAGCTTAAAAAAATATTAAAATAAAAAAAATCAACTGGAATATTTGGTGTTTTCTCTACAAAAATGAAAAAAACAAAACAAAACAAAACAAAACAAAACACAAACCACAAACAAAAACGAAGCTTACTATTACATTTCTTAGAATTCCCTGAGTCTGAAATCAGGATGTAATTCACCATTTCATCCACTACTCACTGATTTAATTAGCATTACATTACCCTATATATTGTGAATAATGCACTCTTCAGTGGGATCTCCAAGTAAAAACTGAATCAGCAGATGCATCAGCAACATAAGCATACAAATTTACTGATGAGAGTAGTCTTACTGATATTAATGCATACCTGTATGCTAGATTGAGAGGTTTTTCCCTCCAATGTAAATAGCAAAACTGAATACCCATACTGTCAGCCAGTATATGAACACATACTACATTGTCAGTTTTAATTATAATTTTTTTGGTCTGCAGAGTATATCTGAAAGAAAAACAGAACTACGTTCTAATGCAAGAACTCTGACTTGCTCTTCTTTAGACGACTATGTAATCACAGTGGTCATCTGCCTCATCGTTCAGTTCAGGACTTCGGGATGACCTCAGGCACTGAAATTGAGCACTCAAGTAGTATTTCTGTCTTTGGAAAGCTTAGCTACTAGAATGCATGAAAAATGCTAATGGATCCTTCATGAAAAATCATAAATCAAACAACTTATCTGAGTAAGTAGCAAAGAAATCTCAGCGCTATTACAGTTCTAATCTTAAGAGACAAAAGATGAATTTAGCTCAGTGACAATCAGCCCCACATTGAGAGTTCAAGAGTGCTTAATGCATCACCCTTTTTTTCCCCCCATATCTCTATCTGCAAATATTGATGAAATTTGAAGTATTTTTCAGTAGTCAATACTAGTGCCAAGAAGTCAAACCAACTTTCAGAAAAGTGAACTTCAAACATCAGTAGTAAACACTTTCAGTGCCATATAGCAGAACTGATACACATCTCCTGAAAAAAGTAGTGTCATTACAGCTGTTTCTCTAAAACCCCCAAATATCAACCCCTCTCCACACACACAGAGTCACGTTGTATCTGCTAACAGGAAATTTCTAGAGCATTCTTACAAAAAACCCAAGGGGTGGGGGGGAAGCAAAGATAAACTTTCATTTTAGGCAATATTGTCTTTTGACTCTAATAATGTGGAATGTCTTCGTTTTCTTCAACTCTGCTGAAACAAGGCCTAGAAAGCTTTCTTTTGTGTTTCTTACCCTCTATTCAGTACTATCAAATAGCTTATTCTTGCAAGAAAAGAGACTGCATTATTTGTAAATAAGATGAATGAAAGAACTGTCTAGGAGAGATTTTAACTATAAAGTTGTGCTTCCATCCCTGGAGATACTCAAACCCATCTGGACATGGCTCTGAGCAACCTGCTCCAGTTGACTGTGCTTTGAGAAGGAGGTTGGACTAGGTGGTCTCCACACATCCCATCCAGCATCTTCCATACCATGAGTCTTCAATACCATCATTACCCATATGTACGGAACACCTCCTTGTTGTGGAGGCTCTGCCCTGGCTGGTAAGTTAGAACTGTACAAAATGTTTAGGTAGCAACAAGGAGAGCGGGGAATGAACATACACACATTTGATGTCGTGATATGCTGTGTTTGGTTTATTGGTGTCCATCAACTTGGAATTCAGCCTTTGTTGGATTTTATTAGTGGGAGGGAGAGCAAAGACATTTATCTCCCTCTCTGATCCTGTAGGCCTGACATATCTGCTGTTACTCAGGAGGAGGAAGAGGAAGAAAATAAGCTCATCAGAAAGCCATATGTATACAACTCCACGCAAAAACAAATAAAGGGGGAAAATGATTGCAGAAAAACTGCTACAAATAGAAAATGGAATCCACCACCCACAGACACAGAGACCAGGCTTTGAGTGTAGTCAGGAACCTCTCGAACCCGGTGGCTGGGACTTTCTGTAGTAACCACACAAAAAAGAAAGTACAAGCCACGGAAAGAGACTATGTAGAGGATATGAATTTGGGGAACTACCCCTTCCAAAGATGCAGACAATATTCTTTAAAAGTCTGTACCAAAATATTTCCCTTACTTCCCTGGCATTTTCCTGTGATTTGCAATAATTTGCAAAGGGTATTCAAGAACAGAAAAAGAAAAAAAAAAAAACCTACAAATATTTACTATGAGGTGACCAAATAACAGCATATCTCAATGAGAAACTTAAAATCAGCATAATAACTAAGAAAAATAACAAGTACAGTAGAGTAATATTATGCTTTATATACATTATCACATGCCCTGATCTTTCTGATGCAATGATCTGTATTTTCTTATTGTACATATTTTCATGTTAATCTTATTCTTGCAAGAACCCTCTATTTTTTTTTGTCACTTTGCATTGCATTTGTCTTTACATCGATCGCATGCAAGCGGAAATCTTTCACTTGCTTGTCAGATTCTGTTCCTCCCTATTTTATATTCATCTTCTTCAAGTAAAGAGCTTTCATTTCTCTTGTCAGCTTCTATTGAATTTTTTTATATTGATCTTTTCAAAGTAACAGGTTTCCACTTCCTTATCATTTTCATATGTATCATGTTCATTTTTATACTGAAGTCACCATTTTGATACGCCATTGCCTTTCTCCACCTTATAGCATTTCTACTGCTAAAACCATTTTCAAGACTTGGTTTCAACATTATCATCAACTGCTCAAAAGGACAATCCTCCAACCCAGTGATGACTTTGGTCAGTGTATTTTACAGTTCTAACTTCACGGCACTCTTGGATCATATATTTCTATCCTTACACCAAAAATTGTCCACTCTTCAAATTATCCCACTGATTTTGATGGGTCTAAAAATAAACTAGAGTTTCATAGTTGTGTAACCGTGTCACACACACACAAAGCGGCACATCTGTCTTTCGGCACAAGTAGGCCAACTGACTTTTTTTACTTATTTATGAAGTCTGTGAAAATGTTTAGAAAAGCAAAACTTTCCACCATGGTCAGGAATTATTTATCCAAAAATAACTACAGAAGTGATAAGTAATACATGTTGTCCATGATTTCATCTCCACACAACTTCACTTCCATTAAGCTCAGTGAACCACTTTCCCCTTGTGGCCTGAAAATGCTGATTACTACTAGCTCACAGAACTGACCCTTAAAACAGTCTGTCGGCCCACACATATTATCTCAACTCCACTTCAGGCTAAAACAGACAAAAATTTGCCCTGAGTAGAAATGCACAGAGCTCAAAACCTGCAATTTTCAACCAACACAACCTCTCCAGGCTACGACTAATATGGCCTAGCTAGATATCAATATCGTGGAACTGAATTTTTAGCTGTATAATACAAAGAACAACAGCAGCCCTTTGGAACAGCTATTGAGGGGAAAAGTTCTAGCCTAAGGCTTAACTCCTTGTTTCAGTGATGCTTTCTTGGTAGAGTACATACATACAAAACTTTCTGCTGATGGATGTTGAATGACAAACTGCAAATCCTGCATCATTGATAATAACAATTATTTCCAAGCCACATAAAACGTGTGGTCTGACAATTTAAAACAAGCCAAATACAACATTTGAGATATGTATTTACTGAGAGGTCAGCTTTTAATAACATAAATAATATATCAAAATTCCACAGGCATCAAATTTGATGAAAAAATATTTTTTTAAGTCACACAGTGTGGCTCCTGTAGCACACAGGACTTCAAGATCAGCTGACTGACTCTTTTTTTCCTTTGATGCACGATTATTCAGTTCTTTTAAGTAATAGAATAGCAGGTCATAAACATAAAATTAGTAGAAATGAACTAAAAGAAAGGGAAGACTTTGATAAAATTGCAATATGGAATACTAAAAATCTTGCAATAGCAAAGCCTTAGGGACCAATTAATTTTCAAGAAAAGAACACGTCAGAGACTGTCCTGCAAGGCAACTATTTCCTGCTGATAGTCAGAAATCCCTTCCTTTAACCAGAAATTACCTATACAAATAAAATCAACCCCACAATTAATCTTCGCAATTATTGTAATCAATATTTCCCCTACCTAATGTATTAAAAAACTGTAAAAAGTAATTATTCACAGTGAAACAATTTCCATAATGGCTTACTGGGCTACATTAGAAACATATTTACCAGAAAATATGGCACAGAAAGAGCTACCCTGACTTAAGGGTCACGAAAAATATTTTTTTCGTGGTGAAGCCGGAGCAGCTGTGTGGCTAACTTTACAAGGATTCTTTATCAATACAGTCATCAACTATACAAGAATTTTTTATCAATCCAGTCATCATGGTTACTGACATGTATACAGATGTATTTCCAAATATTTTTATTCCATACTTGGACACTATGAAATGACATACTACAGCAAATGTTCTTCATTTCACAGCAAAGTTAACATTGCTGTCAAGGTGCTGGGAGAATTGGTCTCAATCCTCTGCAGCGTCCACCTCTTTGTAGCTCTCAGGCTCCCCATGGCACCTTCAACAGACACTATACAGTAACATAAGGGTTAGGTGCAGGTATGCAGGTTCTAAACCCTGTACCTGCACAGAAATATCAGGATCAGAACTTTTCCAAGTTCTTTCCAAAAATGAAGCCACTTCTACCACCATTCTTTCATATTAAAATCAGAAATTTATCAGAACTAGAAAAAAGAAACAAAGACACCCCCCCACAAAGCAGGGAGGGGACTTCACAGTAACATTTTCAAATGATCAAGACTTGGCCTAATGGTATCTAAAGAAGATGGATGCTTTTCTATTTTATTTTATTTTCTTAAAAAAAAGTGATAAATAGACTACTATGAGAATATTTAGTTGCTTTTATTACAGATGGAACACAGTTATCTTGTTCAAGGTGCATTTCACTAATTTGACATATTAGCAAGCACTCTGTGTGGTCCATCTGATCCATCTATAGCAGAGCCTGAAAACATTCATTTCTATAATGAAGCCAGCATCAGAAAGCTATTTGGCCCAATTTTCCGCTTACTCGCAGTGAATAATGTTATTTATTATAATGTGTCTGTTATTACTATTGCATATGCCTTAAAGAATAAAAGGTAATTTCTGTTCTTTAATAAAGTTAAATTGCTGTTGTTTCTAAGTCACTGCATTTCCAGTTACTGTAAGTGGAATTTCTTTCTACTTAAACAATCTGTGTGCATCACTGTAGAGAAAATAAAATCAGGCATCACCTCTTGAAACAACTGCATATATTCACAGTGGTCAGCATTAAGAGGGTGTAAAGAAATTATAAGCATTTCAGCCACTGAAAACTCAAAACCAAATGGTTTTCTTCTGAAATTTATTTCTGATAGATGCTACATATGTGTCTGCAGAAAGTAGAACGCCTGTCTGAGAAAACCTGAAGCCTGGAAATGTCAGTGAGAACAGCAATTAATGTCGGGCAGGAACTGAGGGTGTGATGGAAGGAAGGAAGAACGAGACTGGACATAAAACTGCTTCTACAAGAGCAGCTAAATCAAAGAACCGAGTGATGCATGGGTAATCAGTGGAAGAAGGCAACTGCAAAAACAAGGCAGAGAAAGACCAGGTAGTGAAAACATACAGTATAAATTTGCTGTCTTTGAAGATACAAAGGAAAAACAAGCAGTGGCAAATGACGGAAACTGGAGAGAAACAGGCAGCTAATTCAAAAGAAACGGATGATACCATAATTCCTCAGAGACTGCTTAAGACAGTATTTCTTTCAATATTTGAGAGAGATGCCAGGATGATAAATATGTTTAGTTGAAAGAATGGGAGACAGAAGACCGTAAAAATCACACTAGCACTACTGAACGTCTTTAAGAAACAGTACTAAGAAAAATAGATTTATTTCACAAATCAGACAGATATTCTGTCTCCTGAGAACTAAAATACACAAAGTCAGAGAATATCCCAATGACAGCAAGACAGAGGTTACTGGTTGTTTTTCATGCTGGAATAAATAATTCAGCTTGAACCTCCTTCACGTGGATCAGAAGCAAGCATGCCAGGTGGCAAAAGATGTTCAAAGAAGTGGAGGCTCAGGTAATCCTCAGAGGGGAGTCTTCTTGTCCACAGAGAAAAAAAAACAATGGGTCAGAAACTAACATCATCACAGTTTGGTGATGTCTGACCACAGTAAGCACAAAAAGAGTGTGTGAGTAAAACTTTCAAGAGTTTCCAAAGCATTAGTGAGGAAAACAGAGTCAAAGTTGGCATAATTTTTCAGCTACAAGGGAAAAGATGTGAGCCACCTGTATGACCTCCACACTTTGTGCAAAAACACAGAGAAGGAAATGAGATAAACGCAGCAATGGTACAAAGAAAGATCTCAGAGTACTGAACAGAATAGTATAGTCACTACATCACTTGTGCCACAACCACTGGAATTTTGCAAGGGAAGAAAAATTTAAAGTGTGTGTTCTAATTACAGTATTTTGGACAAATCCTGGAAGTATATAAAATAATTGAATCATTGAAACATTTAGGTTGGAAAAGACACTTCAGATCATCAAGTCCAAACCCACTCTCAGTAGAAGATATGGAACTGAATTCTGTGAGGATCAGACACAATAAGAGTTATGACTGGATCAGGAGAATGCAATGCTATAAAGTGGTAGTGTTGTATCTTTGGTGAAAAAGCCGGAAATGTTTTATTTTTACCATGACATTTTATATTTGCAGTCCTGGGTGAAAATATTGTCAGATAAAATAAGCCTCAAAAGGAATTATTGGTGTCTGTTAAAGGCCCTTAATCTCACATTTTTATATGGATAGTGAAATAAGAAACAGGAAACGGTAAAAATTTCACTGTCATGGGACACACATAATTCCCCGCCCCCAAAAACCTACAACTACTGAAAATATTCAGATATTTTCAATCAGAAGATAGATTTCTTTTTGAAATGGTCATTAATAGAAAAAGAGCTGTGATTTTAGGCTTATGTGACAGATTGTTTTGTCGCAGTTAGTAGGTACCATATCATCTGATAAACATGGCATAGCTGGAAAGCAGAGAGGAACGTATCTCCTAACTGCTGCACTTGAGCTCTGGGCAAATGCTGCAGAAGAAAGTAAAGGTTGCTCTTTTCCATCTGGCAATATTGAAAAGAAAAAAAAAAAAAGAAAAAAAGTTTTTTTCACTGCTTTGTCATGCACAAATAAGTTTTCTAGAGTTGCTTAGTTAATCAAGGCTTCCATGAGGACATCAAAAGATCTTTGTTAACTGCATTCACTGCGTAAGAGGCAAACTGGGGNGGAAAGGAAAGGAAAGGAAAGGAAAGGAAAGGAAAGGAAAGGAAAGGAAAGGAGAAAAGAAAAGAGAAAAGAAAAGGAAAGAAAAGGAAAAAAAAGGAGAGAAGAGAAGAGAAGAGAAGAGAAGAGAAGAGAAGAGAAGAGAAGAGAAGAGACGAGACAAGACGAGACTCTAGGAAGCCTGTTCTAGTGTTTGACCACCATTAGAAATGTTTCCTAATGTCCAGCCTAAACCTCCCTGAACCATTCCCAGGTGTCCTATCACTGGATACCAGGGAGAAGAGATCAGCACTTCCCTCTCCACTTCCCCTCCTCCAGAAGCTGTAGAGAGCAGCTATTGCTACTTGTAACATTGATTTTGGGAAGAACGATCACAGAATAGTTCATTTTATGTTAAAATATCCAGAGAAACAAGGAGAAACAAAATAAAGAGATTAAGGGAAACTGCTGAATTAATAAAGACTAGAAAGGAAATACTGAATCAGCTTACCAGAAAACCATAAATATCCTTTACTATTTGTATTTCAAGAGGAAGACAAGGAGATAAAGGAGACCCACTATCCACAGATAAATCACCATGTTAAACAGGATATCAGGAACGAGGGTATGAACGTGGGGGAACAGATCAGTGAGGAGAATTACGTCTGAGAATATACTGGAAAAAGTTAGAATGCTATTTCTTTTGCCTCTTTTGCTTTTCTACTTCTCTTTGACTCATTAAAAAAACCTCAATCAACAACAAAAAAAAAGGTAACAGAAAGGTTAAGAGGTATAAAATGTATTTCGTATAATGAAGAATTGATTCAATAAAGATTCTTTCAGCCTGGTGGGAGGAAAGCCTTAAAACCCCTGGGCAGTACACTGAAGAAGGCTATAAAATTACTGGTGTTCTGGAAAATGTAAACATGGAACAAGCATTTACTGTTGCTTTTAATACAAGAATTAGGAGAAACTAGCAAATGGAAAACAAGAAAATATACTTCTTTGCACAATACTAATCCTTGGCAACAGTGTATTGAAGAGACTGAGTTAATATGGCTTCAAAAACTTACCCACGCAGGAAAAAAACAAAAGATCTACTGAGGAATATAAAACACAAAGGCATTAACCCTGAGCAGGAAGCCCTTCAGTCACAAATTTCAGCAGACTGGAAGTGTATTAAGGGTATATGCTTGTCCTACTTTGAACTCTTTCCTGGAAATCTTCCAGTAGCTGTTGATACTAAAGAGATTTTTAAATAAATTGGCAACCTTTTCTGTTTCATGTTTTGACTTAGGAAATATACTGCTTGTGTGGGAATAAAATCCACTCGGTCTCTCCTGCATTATTTCCTGTGACACACTTTGAGGTTGACATTTACGTTCTACTTAGTTCTCAAGTTTACTACAGGTGGAAAACAACTATAAAGTACTTTGTGACCCATGTCTTGCAGTGCCAAAAGAGTAGATGATTTGTAGGACGTGGACTTTTGAACCTTGGTGAGATCAGCATGGGTGACACAGAGCTATGGCTGCAGGAATCTGAACTTGATTGTGCATATTGTCCCTTCTAGCACCAGGCAAAGCACATATATTATTTCTACATACATACACCACTTTTATAGAAACTTTAAGTATTTGGTTTTTGAAACAAGAAATCTATGCTATTAGCTGAGAAGCAGCTGTAATGAAGTTACACATTTTAAAAATCAAAATCTCTTAATCTTCAGAAATTATTGTGTATTTGCTTCTACCTTCCTAGAAAAAAAAATCTTGAAATAAAAAGGAATAGCTCTCTATTATCAATTTAATTCATACTAGCACTAAATGGTTATGCTGAATGATTAAGTGATCAATATTTATTGACCTAATAGCAATAAAAATATTAGACTGACTGTGACATAGAAATAACAGGAAGAAATTTGTCAGTATAAAGTGGTAGACATGGAAATCTATTCAAATAGTAGCTTCAGATGAGGCTCTTCTGCGATGTAGTTAAGTGTTTTATCAACCATCTCAGTAATAATTATTTTAAGTGGGCAGTGAATTATGCTGCCTTCAAGAAATTTCAAATAGGTTTGCTTATTTTTAAATTCTAGAAAAATGCATCTCATACAAGTGGAATATACAAAATATTAAATACATTCTTGCTAAAGAACTCCTCTTTTCAGTTATGCTTTTTATACAGTGTGGTGTTTGGTACAATGGTATTGTGCCTGAGCAAAATTACATCCCAGAGCAAGAGCTAGATGTTTTCACAGTGGCTCCATCTACACTAATGCAACTCATTAAAGACTCTTCCTCTGCCCCCTGAGAAACAGAAATGTATTCTGCCTCCTAAAGAGAACCACAGTTGTCCATTAATGGTCATCAGTCTTTTCATTAATATCTTCCAGAAAGGAGTTCAAAGCTTAGGATGATCTATTGTTTTCTTCTGTGAAGCTTACTATCAAATGTGTCCTCCATCGAGTGCCATCTAAAATACAGTTGCCTTTCTGGTTGGGTTTTTTGGTTCTTTTTTTTAAAAAAAAAAAAACCAAACAAAAACAAAACAAAACCAAACCAAATGAAGGGTGGTTTTTTAAAGGAAAAGAATCAGAGTTTGCAAATATGTAGTGCCCTACAGGTGATCAAAGCATGGAAAGCAGAGCAAGCTATTGATACGTTAAGTACACATGTAGCTTTATATATTAAATAACACACTGCTTGAGAAATGTATGCTGATAAATTACCTCTCTGTAGATAAATTCCTGCTTTAAAACAATGCTTAGTTAGCACAATGTCAAAGACAAGCTATCAGAAAGTAAGTTGCAATATAAACCTAACTGAACATTCTATATATGTTTTTCCCTATGGTGAAAGCAATGGTGCTTAGTGCTGCCTGCAAAAGGAAAATTACCTTATTTTTATCCTGGAGAGCATTTGATATTCTGACCATAGCTTACTCCTCAAAAGGTAGTTGCTCGGCTAAGAGAAGAAAAGATTTGGATTTTGGATGTGACCGTTGCGTCACATGCTATTAAGTCAAAGTAAAAATAAAAGCTGGCAAATACGTTACAACTGAAGTTTTCCTTTCTGCTAGTAACCCTATTTCCAACAACAACATCTTTTTTTGTTGTTTTGTTTATTTATTTTTTTTTTTTTTTTAACGACAATGAATAGAAGTAAAAACTTACTGCATACAAAGCAAGGGAATGGGTAAACTCTATCACTAAATTCTGAAAGAAAAGGTTTGTGAATTTACAAGAAGGATTTGTGACAATAGTCCCATAGTACTATGTGAATACAGGACTCACATTTAAGAAGAAACAGGAGGAAGAAGCAATTCAAGTAATCAAGAGACCTATAATGCTTGCTTTTAGAATAAATAAGTAAAGAGGAAAAACGTAAAGATGAAAGGAAGACAAGATGTAAGTTGAAATATGATTACTAGAGTAATATATTGACTCTAAATATTTATCTTTGATGACTGGGGCATATGGAGGAAGGAAGCAGTTCAAATAATGCATCTGGATGTCAGAAAAACATTTATGGACATAAACCAACCATTAGTTAAAGTGAAGAATGTGAAGATGGATACAATAAATGTAGACTGCATAATGACTGATCTGGAAGCTGCAGTGGTAAATATGGGGCTAAGAAGGCATCACAACTGAAGCTTGCAGGAGATCAGTTTGAAGCGCCATTTCAGTATTTTTAGAGGTTTATACCAATGACATAAAATCAAAAAGCCCTGTCAGTGAGAAGTGTGGTCTGAAAGACTTGTGGAAATAAATAGATAACTTCATTAGGACATGGGTAATAGAAAAGGGATAATATCTAACTGTGGAAATACTCTTAGAAGGTGCACCTTCCAGCAGTTAGAAAAAATCAGAAGCAGAAATGTCCAGATGTACTTCAGTTATTAGTGCCATTGCACGAGACATGCCAGCTAACATGGGCATTGAGGTTCAAAGATGATGCTTGTACCAGAAGTAGGGCCGGTGAGTACATCTACAGGGATTATACAAAAACCAACCAAAGAGAGTAGGGGTTTATAGCAATTTCACTTTTTGAATCCAGCAGGGTGGAGGAGGGGAGGAGGCTGCTGGTCATAAATATATCAGGGTGAGGGAAGCTGCTTACTGCACGGCACCAACTGATATCCTGGGCTTTCTTTCCTTTGAAATATTTGTAGTCAAAGTTAAATGTACTTCATTCAACTCTATATGTTAATTATAGTTTAACTAGACTACTTATTAAAGTTATTCTGCAACAGATGCTGTCACACTGCGCAGTTTACCAGCTGTGTTGACACTGTAGTTTCAACAGTCCAATATGCAAATCCTTCCTGCTTCCCTGCAAAGCCAATGACAGGGAGTGTTTTTCAACACAAAAGCCAATAAATCCTCCTGCGTTAGAAAAAAAGCCCATAATACGTATTTCTAAAATTATTATTGCACAGCGGCCACACGTTCTAGGTATGACCCAAAGGAATCATTTACATTTTAAATTAGATCTTATTCTTGACAAAAAGTGTTACAAGTACTTGAAGCTGTAGTGGCACACACTATATTTGCATGAAAAAATTGCGCTGTTTTAAAATCTGACAAGGAAAAAGAAGTTCAATATACATCACAAGCAGCAGCAGGTATTCATAAAGTCAGAAATGCAAGTGGTGTGGGAAGCAGGCAGAGCCCGACCCCATTAGCCGAGACGAAGCGTCGGGCTACTGCGACTCACTGGATCTCGTCCTGCACGCGGTCGTTTCACTAACCCAGCCTGACACACGGGACACTCAGGGATCAAACAGCTCAACTGGAACAAAGCAGCCCCAAATATCCTAAAATACATTTCTGAAGTTCAAAGATGTAAAAATAATGTTACTACTACTAAACCCACCCAAATTAAGGGGTTTAGGGTTGGGAAAGGGGACCTGTTGGTTTTTTCTGGGATTAATAAACCCTCAACTTTTGAGACGGTGTATTGAGTTTTGATTTTTAATCTTTTTTTTTTTTAATTTTAATTTGTCTTTTTTGAAAAGGTTTGTCATGCTAATATATAATGCTTTATGCTTCACAAGTTCTTTAGGGCTCCTCCCAATGGTGGCACAGCTTTCTCCTTATCTTAGTTGTATCGTGAACAGGTTTTGGATTTTGTTTGTTGTTGTTGGGCTTTTGGCATAATCACCTTAAGCATCATCTCCAGGGGCCTGAAAATGAAGTCATTGAGACCAGTCATCCTGTCAATGACATTTACACTCTCATTCAGTTTCTGTCAATGGAACTATGATACAAAGTGTTTTGATCAAAATTAAGCTTTTTTTAATCTGCTGAAATGGCGTATTTTAAAAACAACCTCTTCCTTCCTTTTGAGAAATTAAACTTCCTTATTACTAAGGAGCACTCCATACAAATTTGCTTTTTCGAAAACATGATGCTAATGACCGGTAACTGCCAACAGACTAAAACTGAATTAACGTGCACCCTGTAACCATCAGGCAGGAAACAGAGTATGGCACTGGAAAACTGCATTTGCTCTCAAATACATATACAGAGAGTTTTTAAATGTAGTGTTCCTACCCACCCTCAAAATGCCAGATGTATTCATTTGAGGGATTTAGAGAAAGAAATAACAGCATAAACCGGAATCTTCTCTTCATGATGAACAATATTGCTTAAGTGATATACAAGAGTACACATAGAGAGAGTATTACCATACTGGGGTAAGATACAGGCAAAGTCTTACATCACTGCTGCATGATGCCAGATTTAAAGCTGCTCTGGATCAGGGGGTAACTTCTTTAAAAATATGAATATTGCTGGAGGGAACTTCTAACTCTATGCTGCCTTAGAAAGACTGTTCAAGTTTTGTTTTAATATTTAATGAGTTCTCTATGATATTTCAAAAGAACGACTAGAAAGGGACCATTATAGAAGCACTCTCTCTTTTATGGGTGACATGAAAGGGATATGGATAGTTAAATTAACAGTTAATCAGGGCTTCTGAGAGAATTCGACTAATGCATTTATCATTAACTCTACAAACATGTTCTTGCAAATCAAGGAGGTTTTTTTCTTTTCCCTTTCAAAATTGGATTTCAGTCCATTTCTTCATTCATCAAAGTAAAAGTTTGTGATATTTGTCAAGAACCCTTATATGGTGAAGAGAGAAGCAAGTACTTGATCCTTTTCTTTTTCTGTGAGGAAACTCCCTATTTTTGCCTATTGATTTTTATGTAACTTAAACAATATTTTCTGGCATCTAATTGAAAAGAGAAATAATTTGCATCCTTCTAGATATAGTCTATGACTGCATTTGGAGGTACTCAGAAGTGACAGCATAGAAATAGTGAATGCAGAAATGAAAATAAGGTTCTGACTTCATCTTGTCTCTTAATGGATTTTATAAATTAGCTAAAACCAGATTTCGGCTCTTCCCTTGTCTTTCTTGGGAAGCTCTATGAGACACTAACATCTCAGATAACTGTCTGAGACCAAAAGATTTGTCAGGCCGGGTCTTAAAAAAACTCACTAGGAGAGAAATCCTTCAGAACCTGCCACATGATGAAAACAAACAGACTTCTGATACTTCAAATCCCATTACTAATTTACAAAGCGGAGACAAATCCATACTCTGAAGGGCATTTGAAGAATGCTTCCTGATGCATTGCTAAGTGACTGGGAGATTGATTGTGTGCTTTCTATTTTGAAGGACGCAATTTCCCCACTTATTTTTGTGGGTGCACAAAGTTTCTGATGGTGTTAGCCATAAACCCCCCTGTAAAAAGAGAAAACACATTCTTTGTTTTAAAATAAAATACTGAGACAGATAAAAAAACCAAAAAGTTTTATATTTGGCTTAGTCATTTAAATGCTATGAAAAAAATAATTACCACATAAAAATGCATACAACTGCATTTTCTATAAACATGAATAAATTTATGTAAAGTAGTTCTTTAAAAAGAGCACCAAAAAGTTTGACTTGAGTACCGCATAGAATTTAAATTCTATGATTATCATTAATTTATGTATTTCCACAGAAGTTCATGGTGTTTCAGCAAAATGCATTATGAAAATATATTCAAGAAATGGTATCAGGGAATGATTAGAATAGAAAATTCTAAAAGTGAAATGTTCTTAAGCTGAGTAGACATGAAATAAAAGTCCAAAATCCAGCATAGAATGAAAATGCCTCAAAAGTTTTTGTTTAGAAATATTCTCATTATAGACATATATAGATATCTATTTAGCAAAGAGTCAGATCATAGAATCATAGAATCGCTGAGGTTGGAAGGGACCTTTAAGATCATCAAGTCCAACCATTAACCTACCCTGACAAAAGCCACTTCTAAACCATGTCCCTAAGTACCCCATCTACCCTTTTTTTAAACACCTCCAGGGATGGTGAATCCACCACCTCCCTGGGCAGCCTATTCCAATGGTTAATAACCCTTTCAGTGAAAAAATGTTTCCTAATATCCAATCTAAACCTCCCCTGACATAACTTGAACCCATTTCCTCTCGTCCTATCACCTGTCACCAGGGAGAAGAGGTCAGCCCCCACCTCTCTCCAACCTCCTTTCAGGTAGTTGTAGAGGGTGATAAGGTCTCCCCTCAGCCTCCTCTTCTCCAGGCTGAACAACCCCAGCTCCCTCAGTCGTTCCTCATAAGGTTTGTCCTCCACACCCCTCACCCGCTTTGTAGACCTCCTCTGGACACGCTCCAACACCTCAATGTCCTTCTTGTAGTGAGGGGCCCAAAACTGAACACAGTACTCGAGGTGGGGCCTCACCAGTGCCGAGTACAAGGGGATGATCACTTCCCTAGTCCGGCTCACCACGCTGTTCCTGATACAGATCTTTCATCAGACAATTTTGCATAAAACATTTTACACCACAGACAGTATCTCTGCTGTTGTTATAATGAGTAAGTGAACCTTCAGCCTTTCAGAGCTCTGTGCTAAGTTAGACTGAAGAGACCTACACGTACTTTGAGGAGGTAAAAAAGGGTATTGACAGTTTTTCAAGATTAGATAAACAAGTTCATGAAATGTTATACTTTACATCAAGAAGCTACATTGTTTTAGGAGTTAAAAACAAACAAGCACAGAACTGTTTTCTTAGTTTATGTAAGAAATCTGCTCTAACTTCAAGCTGAGTCTGATAATGACTGTTTACCAGCACACAGAAGTTAAGGTTTATATGATGCACAACCCTCCTTTATTGCCTCTGATTTATTTTTGTAGGGGTCGGAAGGGACATTCGTAGATCATCTAGTCTAATCCCCTCCCAAAGCAGGGTCACCTAGAGCAGGCTGGACAGGAAGGTCTCCAGGCCGGTTTTGAATATCTCCAGAGAAGGAGACTCCACAACACCTCTGACCGGCCTCTTCCAGTGCTCTGACACCCTTAAAGAAGTTTTTCCTCATGTTGAGATGGAATTTCCCGTGTTACAGCTTGTGTCCATTGCCCCTGGTCCTGTCATCGGGCATCACTGGGAAGAGTCTGACCCCATCCTCTTGACACTCGCCCTTTAGGTATTTATAAGCATGTTAAGTTATGGATTACAATCCCATTACCATTATCTTTTGGTCTCCGATTTGCCTGATGTTGATATTAAATTCCCATATTCTGATGCTGAACAAAATGAGCAAAGAATCTCTCAGAGATCACAGAAAGAAAAATTACTAATTAAAGAAGTTACCTGTTGGATTACATGCAAGCAATATATATTATGTTATTATATGCTATCAATATATGCTGTATGATTTTTCTTATATTTCTTAGATTTTCAGATCTATTTACTATGTATTTATGTATACTTATGTACTGTGTATTTTAACACACTTCAATATGGTTGTTTCAAGCAATCCAAGACATGCCAGGAATTTACCAGCCTCTGAGGAAGAGTCCTACAAGCTTGAGACTGCTCTCCTCCTTTCTCAGCTTCTATGGAATAGCATCACTCCATGGGGAATGAACATCAGAAAATACCTTAACATAAATATTATATAATGAAGAAAAATAATTTCATCATATCTAAAATGAAGCAACAGAGTTTTGCTATAACATACAACAGAACTCTTGTTACAGCAACCCATAATAACTGGAGATGGGATGAGGTGTACTGGAAAATCATAAGGAAAAAGATCTATTTTCTTAACATTTCCAGAAACTAAAGGAAACAAGCACAGCCCTCAGCAATAATAATTGTGATTTTCTATTTCCTCCAAGCGTGGTCCATGTTTTGGATAAAAAGCCTGTTGTTGGAGCCAAACAGCTTTTAGCTATGTGAAGCTGCTGGAGCACGTAACTCATTCTGAACACACTAGGCTGCTTCAAAGAGGGGAAAATGTTAACTTCTGTATCAGTAATTTGCAGTAATAGAAAGCTGTTACTAAATCAATGTCTCATCTGGAAAATAAATGTTTCAATTTCACCTTGCACTTAAGCTCGTGGCAAGAGACTGTTATCCTGTATCCTGTGACTTTCTATTAGATCAGCACGGTCTCAGACATCCGCTTACAGCAAACGCTGTCTACAAGACTAAACACTGTTTTCTAGGCTCATTCTAAAAAAAAAAACAAACCAAACCAAACCAAACCAAAACAAAACAAAAAAAAAAAAACAAAAAAAACCAAACAACAACAAAAAAAAAAAACAAAAACAAAAACAAAAACAAAACCAAACTAAAAAATAACAGTTCAAAGAGAATTGTGATCAATACTTTTACCACAGTCAACCTTGCGACCTGTCAGCCTCGTAATTCATAGATAACTTAATGTCCAATTTGTTTGACATGATCTGGACACCTTCTGCATTCCTAAAATTCTTAACCAAGTAATTAATTACTGCATTACCAATATTTAATGTAAGAACAGATGCTACCTAACGGTCAGATAACTTTTTTGATTTCACGGCAGGCTTTCACAAGATAAGGTACAACCACTATTATTTTAAAGGTAAGCAAGAGATGGGCAGTGACTCCTCAGCATCACGAAGCTTGTTGAGGGCAGACACATAATTGAGATTCACATTTTTCAAGGACTATTAGGAAGGATTAATTTTATAAAACCTTAGAGAAATAACTCAAACTCTGAAAAAAACCTTTCCCACTTCTAAGATGAACCATTCATTTTTCCAATTTTTCCTCTTTCAAAATCAGAACACAGAATAAGCTAAAATAAATAAATAATGGAGTACAGAATTGGAGTCAGACTTCTAACTGTGTTACAATACAATGAATTAGACAGAAAAGGTTGCTCATTTTTTTCAAGTGAGTTAGAATTCAAGAAAAAAGTAAGGGATAATTTTCCATGGATACCCTGTGGGGACAATGAGTCCAAGTTCCCTGGAATTTGGGGGTTCAATTTTCCATAATGGAGAAGACCCATATGGCTGAGCTCCAGGCTCCACAGAAAAGCAATTTTCAAGACACCAAGTTTGAAGTAAGCTGTCAGAGGTTTCCAAACTCCCTGACTTTAAGCTATGTCAAATATCAGTATGGAACTCCTTTTATTATCAGCTACTGTTAATATGAAATGGATTCAAAGAAGATTGTAAAAAAAAAGTTTCACAGAAGAAATTGTCACTCATAAAGCACCTCTGAGAAACACTTTACAGAGATATGAACAGTATTTATATACAAATATTCATAACTTCTACCATACTCTGAAGAATGCAGAGAAATTACAAGATAAGGTAAACCGAATAGAATACATTGACACTGTATTTTGTATGCCTAACTAAATGCAACTGCTCATCACATTTATTTTATAGTGCAGGAATACTGAAAGCTCTTGTTTGATCTGTTATGGTTATACATAAAGCTTTTGTTTCTTATAACATTGGTAACATTGGTCAGGGACCAATAAAACCATGAGATGTAGCTAAATCTGTGGCCCCTGCATGTAGCTATTAGCAGTTGAAGTGATCAAGCGTTTTCCCTCTCCGTGCTTGAGCATGGTAGTTAATTGCCAGTGATCCAGGCCTTGGGCTGCTGCGATATTCAGATTCACAACATCACAGAACAGTTGAGATTAGAAGGGACCTCTGAGATGACCTAGTCCAACCCCCTGCTAGAGGAGGGTCAACGAGGGCAGCTTGTCCAGGATCACATCCCGTTGGGTTTTGAATACCTCCAAGGATGGAGACTACACAACCTCTCTGGGCAACCTGTGCCAGTGTTTGACCACACTCACAGTAAAGAAGTTTCTTGCATTGAGAGAGAATTTAATGTGTTTTAATTTCTGCCCATTGCCTCTTGTCCTGTCACTGGGCCCTACACAAAACAAACTGTCTCTGTCTTCTCCAGTCCCTCCCACCTGGTATTTATACACACAGGCAAGATCCCCTTGACCCTTCTCATCTCCAGGCTGTACTATTCCAGCTCTATCAGCCTCTCCTTATCTGAACGCCCTTAATAATCTTCATGGCCTTGCTCTGTATTCAGCCCAGTAAGTCCATATCTTTCTTGTATTAGGGAGCCCAGAACTGGTCACAGTGCTCAAGGTACGGCCTAACCAGTGCTGAGGATCCCTCAAATCCTTCTCAGCAAAGCTGCTTACTAACAGTTGGCCTCCAGCATATACTGAAGCCTGGGGTTATTCCCCCCCAGAAGCAGAATTTTGCATTTCTCCTTTTTTAATTTCATGAGGTTCCTGTCAGGCCATTTCTCCAGCCTCTTGAGGTCCCTTTGGATGGTGGTGCAGTCTCTCCTCCCAAATTCCTGACTGTGGGAGAAAGCAACCCATTCACAACATCACCAATTCAGTCGTGTCCTGTGCAGTAATAAATAACTGCCACCTCCCACTTGAGAATTACTCCTGGGACACACTTCCCTGATTATCCAGGGAAGTTCAGAACATTGTGGCTTTTCGACACATGAAGAATTTCCCTACTGATCTACAAGGGATTGCACCTCGCTACCTGTTCACTGTTGTAGTGTTCTTCACACAAATGCTTCTTTAATATTTTAAAGAGATAAGGAAGAGGTTTGGAATAAAGGGAAGTCAAATTTTCTGACACACACCGTAGCTTGCAAAGTTTTCCTTTTCTATATTCTTGAACTGTAGTCGTCTTATACAAGAAGTCCCAGCAATAAAAACTTTTGCAGAAAAATATGCTTGAAATGATACTTAGCCCACTTTTGACATCCAAACATTGCATATTAATTTCAAATAAGTATTCTATATAGAATCAAAACTCTTCATGTGAAAGCACAGTCTACAAACTAATCTTCCTACCGGAAAGAAAAAGGCTAGACACCGTCCAAAATCCCATTGCTCTCAGAGACTAGACTAACGTTCAGATTTGTTTCTACTTATATCCTACACATAAGTTTATGCAATAATTAACATATAACACAATTTGCGATCCTAACTATAGTTATTCTTTAAATAATATTTTCCTTTTTTTCCCCTTTTTAAAATAGGACCCGTAAGGTCTTTGAATGCTGCAGTCTGACTTGGCAGATTCTTCACACGTGGCAATCGATCAGCACCAGTTCTGAGGTAAGTATGGAGAGTGGGTAAGAAGAAATAATGCTTTATGGTTGATGAAATGATAAATAGCCACAAACAGGCATTTTCATGTACAACTTTATCAAATAACTCATCTTTAAGTTAAAAATTACAGGAATTTTTTGGAAGTTATTATCTAAAGAAAAAAAAGCAGGACAGATTCCAGCAAATACAAGAGCTCCAATTCATCAAATTTGACAACTTTATAAAAATAAAGTGATGTTTACCATATCTCTGTCCACTGGAAAACACATTTGCTCAAGTATGTGGCCTAACAATATTTAATCGTCAAGCATTATACCATTTCTTCTGTGTGTGAACAAAAAAAAATAATTATCATTTTGCAAAAACCCAATATAATTAAAATCAAGTCAACAAACATCGACATTTGTTGACCTAACAATAAATGTTGCACCTACCTAGCTTTTATGTCAAAACACGTTTTCATGTTGCATTAGGATTTTCAAAGCAAAAAGATTTTCCTGGTTAGGTAATGTAAATTTCTCATTCTGGTGAAAACTACAGGAAATGAAATTTAAAGTTAATAAAGAGATAATTTAACAGTGACACTGTGTATCGCTCAGCTGATCTCTTCTAAATATAGAGCAGTCATTCTTCAATGAAATCTCATTTATTCACTATCCCTGTTATTACATTCAAGCTGGAACTGATGGAATTCCCAGAACACAATTCCTTCTCATTTATAAGTTGTCAACAGGAAATCGTTTGACTTTCCTATTATTTTACTATCACAAAGCATCCAAAAATTAAACTGCAATGTGTTATGTTAACCCCTATTTTAGAATTTCTCATTATTTTTCTGTTATACTTTTAATTACAAACATGACTATCTTAAAGTTCTCACGATACAAAATATTCATAGGAAAAGTAGGTAATATGTCAGTATAAAGATTTTAGCAGCTTTTTTACTATTTAGATGCTTCAGGGAAAATCCTAATCCAACTAAAATTAGTACGGACTTCAACAAGAGAAAGAGAGTTTGAGCTAGCTAATAATCTCACTGTATCTACATCTTTAAATTGCCTTACAAAATCAGATTTAGTATTATATCCGAGTTGAGAACACGTTAAGATAAACTATTCACTCGACCTGCGGTTACAGCTGCGTGAAATACTGTGAAAGTGCAAATTTGGATCAAGCGACAAATACCGCGTAAGAAGGCGAGGAAGCATGCCACTCGATTAGGAAGCTGAAAAATCAGTAAAGATACACTAAAAGTCTTGCAAGTTATGCAAAAATCTGAAAGATTTAGTGTGATACAGTGACAATAAGATCTCAGGTGAGGACCTTGCAGGACTGCAGTTTTATGCTGCTTCCTTTATCTATTTTCGTTGTGTCTGTGACTATTCTGTGTGTCTGTGATATTATTCTAAAATGCATAGGTAATCTATACATCCAAATTGTAATGAAAATTCTTGCTTAAATACTGATACTAATTGTAATTATTAGATAATAAAATAAATAGTAAACAATTTGTATAGAAAACTAGTGGTACTTTATAATGACCAATGATAGATATCATAACCTTCTAATGTGTTGATGTTATTTCAGATCTCAGTCATCACATAGTGATGTGAGAGTGTCACAGGCAGTGCCACAAACAGCATTTCTCTGCATAATTAGTAAACGTAAAAAAATTAGTCACAAAGAAATTCTGTCAAACACCATTGGTATCAAGACTGCTGGTGTCAGAATATTATACTATTTACAGCTGAAGAAGGGACTGGCTCTTTTTCTGAGAAATAGCAACACAACACAATCCTTTTAGAGACTGTATTTCAGTTGTACGGTATCAGAAACATCAGTCACAGGGACCATTGTGCTGTATCTCCTGGGTCTGATTGATCACTAAGTTATTTCCACATTACGTGGGTCTCGTTTGGACATGGTAATTTTGGAGCACCTTCATTTAGAGAGGCAGAAGATAAAAACCTATGTCCTCTGAACTACAGAAAGGAAAACTCAGAGTCAAATGTAGACACGTTCTTATTTGGAGCCTTGGCAAATTAGCAACAAAACTGACAGTATTTGATGTTCAGTATGATGTCCAAGGAACTCACTCCTATTTGAATTCAACGATATGACACTGAAGCAATGTACAAAGCACCTATTTGCTGTGTCCAGGCCGACTGTGCAGCAACTTCAACCAGATACATAGTAAAGTGTCTGTTCCTGAGATTTGTAGTTTAAATAAAGCAAAATAAAAGCCCAAACAACCAAGCGTCCTCTCTTCACCAGAAGAAAAACGACTAGTAACTACATCATCAACATCATCTGGCGCACACACCCCCCACCCGTCACCTCAGCAGCCCCTGTGCTACTTCCTTCTTACATCATTTAATTTCTGCTCTCTCAAGAAAGTGTTTTAACTGTGAACCAGGTTCACACAATCCTCTCTTGTTATTTCTAGCAAGGAATATCAGTTCTGCTCTTCCATAAAGAACCACAGGAATATAAATAATTTGCAAACACCTGTTACTGGCATAGTGTTGCTACAAAAATCTGTTTTCATCCTGCTGGGTATATGCAAACCAGAAGGTACCAACAGACACTACAATCTCTTTGGACCTTCACGTAGCCAACCAGCACAATTTCATGCATCTCTGGAAACACACTCATGTAGTAAAATATCAACATTTAAATTGCAAGGCTCTAAAGATGTACTGGCTTTTTTGCATTCCCAATCTTTATTTCTTCTTTCTCTTTGCCAAGTTCTATGTGACTTTTTCTTTCTTTTTTTTT
>VXBH01001044.1:608787-624763 GCA_013400035.1 Rynchops niger
TTTTTTAGATTTGTTTTGAGCCATTCTGTCAGCCTGTTTTGGATTTTCTAATTTAAGATTTCATTATCTTCCTTCCTTCAGCTCTGAATGGTCTGTCACTTGCTGTACCCGTCATGTTGAGCTACTCAAGTGTGCTTTTGATTTTCAGCTGCCAACAGAGAAGACCAAGGTCTAGATTTTTTTCTCCCTTTTCTCTCTCTTTTTCTGGTGTTCAGCAACTATTTATTCTTTTTCCACATCATAAAGTAAGGTGCTGACCTGAATGGGCCTGAGTGCTTTCAAATGCTACTGGAAATAAATGGATATCAAAGACACTCAGACTTTCATGGGAACAGGCCAAAAGGCTAAAAAATGTAAATAACTTACCATGAATGTTACTTCTACTAATGAACAGTTATACAGACCATTTTTTTAAAGAGTGGTGTGTCTAACTGTATAAAAGAAAATCATTTAAATAAACAACTCGTAAGCTGAAATTTGACTTGCAATGAGATGCATTTATTAGAAACAACTAACATTATCATGTCGATGAATGGAAAAAGTCCTGGTCTCATTTTAAAACAGATGCTTAGGTTAATTGGTTTTGTATGGATTGAAAAATTGTGCATTTAGTTGAAGAAGGTCTGCCAGGCAGGGGCTGGCTGCAATAGAAAGGGCAGGTAGTGGTCTCAATGAAATGTCCTGCCTGACCTTAGAAGTCCTTCCAAGAAACCAATACTTCAAGTACAAATGCACTTCAACACATACATAGCTTATTCAGTTTCATTTGACTAACTCAGAATTCAATGTAAATCCACGTAAACATATCCACTTGATAACATTCAGGGTTTTTTCTTTTCAGTACACTTTTTTCATTGAAAATTATCTTAGGAAGCAAAGCTGATGAATATTTGTATAAATAAGGACAGAAAGGAATATCATTTTAAAATTGTTCATATTTATTTTCAAAGGCTTATATCCTGTAAAAAACCCCAACTATTAAAGAAATCCAAAAGAGGAGTCATGAAGGGAGAGGGGGCTCCAGGGGAAATGGACACCCTGAAGATGACTGGATGCTACGGCTGCAAGACACCCATTATCTTAGGCAGAAGTATGACAAAAGCTATTTGTTTATGGAATACTACCCAATGGGTATGTGAAAAATTACTAGGAGATGCACTTAGAGAAAATAGTGAAATCCTAAAGGCAATAAAGCAAAACAGAGGACAAACAACTGAAGATAAACAGATGTTTGCTGATCCAGAGCATCAGAAGAACAAGCTGTGAATAAGATGTCTAAAAGTTAAAAAAAAAACGTGACTGTGAGGAAAAGGCAGAGGGGCATATTGATTCCTGGAGGCGAAACAGAGCTGAGGAATCCAGAATCCTCACTATGGAATGAGAAAAATATTCATAAACTACATGCAAGAGGAAAAAATATGGAGGGAATGCAAAGTCAAGCAGAAAAGAGAAAAAGGCAGCCAAGAGACCAGAATCCATGACAAATGAGAATAAACAGATATAAAATGGAAAAGAGAAACAAAGTTATTTTCAGAAAGAAAAAGAAAAGACAGGAGTAACTTCAGATTTGTAAGAAGAGCAGAAGAAAAAAATCTGATTATGAGTGCAGGCTTCTTAGTAGGATGGAATTCAAGAGCTAACCCAAAGAACTGAAGTTTGCATCATGTGCCAGTTATAAAATATCCATATTTCAGGCTTAAAAGGATCTGAAAGGGAGTGTACTGGAGTCCGATCACACAGCTACAGATCAGTTTCACAATGGTGATTAGCTGCCTGCATGCCCTTACCTTGAAGTTAATGAGAATTAATTTTCATCTTACTCACCAGCAAAAAGAAAGGGAAAAGGTTGTGGGAAGGTGGTTATTTTATGCATCGGTTTTGTGAAGTGCATTTTGGGACCTTCTGTTTATGAAGATGCTTATGTTACACTAGAAATTAAAACTGAATTTTACCCAGTAGCAGGCAACATTTTGAAGAAGATCATTGTACACCTGTAAGAGTTCTAAATATTTTCTAGGGCTGAGCTTCATACGAAAGAAGATGGAAAGTAAGCAAGTACAGACTAAAGGACGGAGAGACCCCAGGAAAGGCAAAATGGAAAACCAATAAAATCAATGCATTGTTATTAATAGAAACAGTAATATGAAAGCAACTAGTGTCATAGAAGGAAAAAAAGATACATACCTAATTTGGCATAAAGCAATTTTTGTCACAGAGAAGTAACTAAGATATTTGTACACTATGCAAGACCATAAGAACATAGTAATCTAACACAAATTTCAAATTAATTGATGTAAGATATGTGAATGATGCATAGAAGATAATATAATTTATTATCAAATGGACATTTGAAAATATTACGAATTCAAAGTAGTGCAGTAGTATTATTTAAAAATCTTTATACACACATACATATGCACAGGTAAGTACACATATGTAGAAAAGCCTACATTCAAACTACACTGTCTAAATGTCACAAAATACCTCCCCAAAACCAGGAAAAAATCTGTGATTTATGTATTTCCAGATAAACACCTTATTATTAAATTACATATTATTCCTTCCTAATAGTTATGGCGCAGGAAATTGACTCATATGGCAGAAATTAAGTGGAAAAACCGAATCAGTGTCAGGTAGTGATAAATAAAGTAGCCGTAGCCTTAAGTTATATTCTGCATGTTAGAAGCTTAAAAGACCGTAAAATTTAGACATACGCACAAAAAGCCGTTCTCTAAGGATATTCAAATCCACATATGCCAACATAAAATTGTTCCCAGTCATTCCCTTTCATTACCTATCTTCCTCATTCTCCGCCAGGAGAATGTTGTGGGAAACAGTGTGAAAGACTTTACTAAAGTCTAGGTAGACAACATGCACAGCCTTTCCCTCATTCACTAAGCAGGTCACCTTATCATGGACGGAGATCATGTTAGTCGAGCCGGACCTGCCTTTCATAAACCCATTTGAATGGGCCTTATTGCCTTGTTGTCCTGTACATGCCATATGATGGCACTCAAGATGATCTGCTCCATAACCTTCCCTGGCACCGAGGTCAGACTGACTGCCTGTAATTCCCTGGATCCTCCTTGAGGCCCTTCTTGTAGATGGGCATCACATTTGCTAACCTCTAGTCAACTGGGACCTCCCCAGTTAGCCAGAACTGCTGATAAATGATACTAGCTGGCTTGGTGAGCACTTCTGCCAGCTCCCTCAGTCCCCTTGGGTGGATCCCATCTGGCTCCATAGATGGATGGGATCCAGTGCTGGATAATATGGCAATGCAGATGCTAAAATTATAGTAGAGAAGATATATTATGTCATAGAATCATAGAATCATTTAGGTTGGAAAAGACCCTTTTGGGATCATCGAGTCCAACCATCTCCACTCTACGAAGTTCTCCCCTACACCATATCCCTTATACACCACATCTAAACGACTCTTAAACACATTCAGGGATGGTGACTCCACCACATCCCTGGGCAGCCTATTGCAGAGTCTGACCACTCTTTCTGTGAAGAATTTTTTCCTAATGTCCAGCCTAAACCTACCCTGCTGGAGCTTGAACCCATTCCCTCTTGTTCTATCGCTTATCACCTGTGAGAAGAGACCAGCACCAAGTAGTTGTAGAGAGTGATGAGGTCTCCCCTCAGCATCCTCTTCCTCAAACTAAACAGTCCCAGCTCCTTCAATCGCTCCTCATAAGATTTATTCTCCAGGCCCTTCACCAGCTTCGTTACCTTCCTCTGCACTCTCTCCAGCACCTTGATATCTCTCTCATATTGAGGTGCCCAGAACTGGACACAATACTCAAGGTGTGGCCTCACCAGTGCTGAGTACAGGGGAACAATCACCTCCCTACTTCTGCTGGTCACACTATTTCTAATACACGCCAGGATGCCATTGGCTTTCTTGGCCACCTGGGCACACTGCTGGCTCATGTTCAGCCGCTTGTCAATTAGAACCCCCAGGTCCTTTTCTGCCAGGCAGCTCTCCAGCCACACTTCCCCAAGCCTGTAGCGCTGCATGGGGTTGTTGTGGCCCAAGTGCAGGACCCGGCACTTGGCCTTGTTGAAGCTCATTCCATTAGCATTGGCCCATGGGTCCAATCTATCCAAGTCTCTCTGTAGAGCCTCCCTATCCTCATGTAGATCAACACTCCTGCTTAGCTTTGTGTCTTCTGCAAACTTGCTGATGATACACTCTATGTCCTTATCAAGATCATCAATAAAGATGTTAAACAGAAATGGTCCCAACACCAAGCCCTGAGGGACACCACTTGTGACCGGCCACCAGCTGGATTTAACTCCATTGACCACCACTCTTTGGGACCGCCCACCCAGCCAGTGCTTGATCCAGCAGATCATATGCTCATCCAGGCCATGAGCTGCCAGTTTTTCCATGAGAATTCTATGGGGGACAGTGTAAAATGCTGATCCATTCATCCACTGCTGATTTTACATGCAGTTTCTTGGTAAACAACCCAGCTAAATTTATCAACAGGGATATTTCAAACAGTACCCATATTTATTATCTTTCTTTTTAATATATCATCTACCATGGTTAGTCTTTTTCAGAATAAAATACTTTTAATCTTATTTTTTTATCTCCTGCACATCTAAAATTTAACAAGTTTATTTCATTTCATTCTGAAAGAATCAAATTAATAAAATATTTTTAGAGTATAGGATTATAAAGATTCATCACGTAAGTCTTCTAAGGTCCAATAACTCAGGGATATAATTTTTAACCAGTAGAGGATAAAAAAATCATAGCTCATGGCTAGGCTGCCATCGACAGAGCAAAATTTGCAGCTGTGGTTTCACAGGCTGGAAATACAATACTTCTGAAATGCGAGGATGAGTTATTCAATAATGGCTTTTACAAATTTCAAACTTCTTTTTGTGCTGCAAAACTGAAAACCAGAGTTCTTTCCAGGATGAAATCTTTCAGCACCCTGTTGATAGTAAATCTATTAAACTGTTTCGATTTTAAAACCAAACCCAACCATCAAGACATTTCTAAAAATCTTAATGAACACAGAGTTATTTCACATTTTCAGAGTAAAAACCACTGACAGTCTGGAGATACTGTTTTTGTTTTCCTTCCTCATAATTTGTGTGGGTGAAGTAAAAATTAAGCACAAACTCTTCTTATAGTAATATATTATTTTTGTGTGTATAGAAGCTATCTATGTTTGCATCAAGGCACCTGTTCTTAGGAATGTTTCCTAGTTATTTAACGCTGCTTGCAATATATTTCTGAGTTTAAAACATCTTGTCCTCATCTTTAAGGATTCACAGGACTCTGTGCCACGCACAAGCCCTTTCAGCCCAGATACTACCATTGGGTGCTGCAGAGATGCAGGGCTGGTGGTAGGAGTTGGCTGCACGGTCACGTCAGCTCTTCTGCAGCTCTGCACAGGGTCACAGGGGGTATAAACTTGACAGCTCAGAGCATAGTGGCAGCTTGTGTGATAACACAGAAAGAGTAAAACGAGAGGCTAGGCCACAGTTCTCCTCCTCTTCTCCTCTCCTTACCCCACATCTCAACATACTGAAATTGAAAATAACAACCAAGTATGAAATAAGAAGGGAAGCTTGTTTGAGGAGAGGGGAAAAAAGAATTGACTCTCGGGGTAACCAAAGAATATTCCTAAACCTCTCACACTTCCATTTAAAGCAGGTTTTAAGGTCTTTTAGACAGAACACCTTCTATTGTTTTCCCATGAAGTGCTTCAAACAAATTCATATTTTCTTGTTAAATATGAATTGCTTCAAGCAATTTAGCATATTTTTCCTAGTAGTCAACTTAATGCATCATATCTATTTATTTGACATACAGAAACACATCTTAACACTTATTTTCATTGCAAATATAACCAATATTTCTTCACACAGTCCATTACAGTTTCCTGGAAACAGTTTTGAAGAAGTAATTACAAAAAAAAATCAATCCTTTGAATCCTAAAAGACTTATACATGCTGTGAATTTACACTTACAGAAAGCCTGAATAACCTCATGATGCTCTTCTCTTCCTGCAGAGCAGGTTTGAGAAGACAGTTGCCATCCCTCACATTAACATAGGCTTTTAGGTGATGTAGCCGAATAAAGGATTGAGGTGACATTTCCTTTCTTGAGGACCAACGCAAAGCTTGGACAATGTATACACCCCCATCAAACTATTTTGCAAAGCTAAACCATATTTATGACATAAAGAGACCTTGTACCAGTTTCCAAACAGGGAGAGTTCCACACCCCATAACGAATCAGTGTCTCAAGATCTTTGTCAAAAATTGTCTTCTTTTTAATGTGTCCAATAATAAAGATCTACTGATACTCAGTGTTCTGCTTTGCAGCCTGTATTGCAAAATGCAAATGCCCCCATTAGCTATTTTTACCAGAAGAACATGGCCAACCTTACTGCAGGGCCAGCTTTCCCCTCTTGGTATAAGAGGATTCAACACTAATTGTCACTCCAAGCTGTGCACAGAGAGAAAACAATGCGGAAGGAACGGAAAGGGATCTGAGGAGCAGCAGTAATCATCTGGCCTCCAAAGTAGATTTTGGCAGTACACACAGCTGAACATTTATTGCTCAGTCAAGCAGCTTATCAGACACTGCAATCTCAAGAGCTGCTATAGTGTCCAAGATAATTCTGGCTTAATTTGATAGTTAAGAAATATACAGTGAAAGGCAGCCACACCAAATGATAACTACACTCAGCATTCAATTTACCAGAAAATTATTTTTCACACATTTTATAACAAACTATGCAAATTAAAGTTACCCAGGAGAAAAAGAAAAAAAAAAAAAAGGATCACAAGGGGTTCTTTTCTGCCTAAAACCCTGAGTTTTCAAAACCAAAGAACTTTAGAGAGAAAAGGCCTTAAAAGTCTTTTAATTATAGGGATTTCTATTTTGTTGAAGCCAAAACCATAGTAAACAATTAAAATAGTTTTCCTGGGTCTGGCTTCTGATATGGCTTTTCATGTCTCATCATGATATAAAATCATTAATCGAGTAGTAGATCATATCCTTTGAGTATTTAGGAAGATTGTATCATGTCAGGGACACGTGCAGATGAACTTATGGTTAAAAGAACAGGAATGACATAATATACTTGGTGTTGATGGTTCTCAAAGGCATCACTGTGAAAAAAAACCCACAGCAACCTGTTGGGGCCATGGCTAAGGCCCGTGTTGTTTTATTAAAAAACAATTCAAATTCAAAGTTTTTTTAGTTTCGCTTCATTTTTGAAAAGAGCACAAACAAACAAATGAAAAAAAAAAAATTAACCATTTCCTGATCTTAATGGGATAAAAATTTTCTTTATTCATATATTTTATTGGATTTAAATAGAAAAAAAAGGGTTAAGATAGTAAACTGTGATTTGATTTTGTGGAATTTGTTTTTCACAGGGGATTCTCTGTCACTAAAGCACCCTGACTCTAGTTTTAGCAAGACAGGGTTGGGATTTTTTTTGTTAAATATGTTTTTAAATACCTCTGGTTTATTCAGTAAAGGGAAAGTAGGGTGAAAAAAAAGATTTTCAAGATATCACTGAGAAGGCAATTTTCTGCAGCTGACAAATAGGAACCCAGAAGATCAAGAGGCAAAACTATTCAAAGCATTTCTCCACTGTAGTACAGATGGTAACCATGAAGTTTGGGGTTCTCTGAAAGCATGATTGAAACTGAATCAGAGAAAACTAGAATGTTTGCATGTAGGCACGGAGACCTACATGCAGTGTTTATATATTTACTCCATAAAAGAAAGTTGGAGATGGAAATATGGAGATGGGAAATATTTTTTCTGACAAAATCAGATCCATAATAAAACAAAACAATTTGGAAGTAAAAATAACAACTGGTAAAAGAAAAGCACTGCCACCACTTATGAAGATAACTTCTTTCAAAAGGATCATTAAGTCAACCCTGTAACCTCTTGCCATCCCTGTAACAAGTGGCTTTATACGATAAAAGGTTTCGTTATGAAAAAGAAAAGAGCCCATCACGAATCACTAGTGAATTCTAAGTGGTCTCTCTGCTGGAATTTTATGTGGAATGATCTGTAAAATATTTATGGAATGATCTGTAAAATATTTAAAATATAGCTCTATGGTGCAGAAGTACTCGAAGTGTTAGCTGAGAAAACTCTTTAACGCGAATTACCAGGTAGAAAAGTAAAAAATACTATCTGTTATTTCCAGCTTCAGGCAAATAACAAGAACTAGTAAAAGTCAAATGTTATCCCAAATGTTTTAGGCACAAACAACTCTATGATATAATTTTCCCCTGATGTTTCTAAATAGGAACTTATTTTTAAAAAAAAAAAGTTTTAAAAAATAAATAAATTAATATTCCAGGAAAAATGTTGAGTGTTAAGAGGTGTCAACAATTTCATAAAGCTTTCAGTCACCTCCCACACTAACACATAGCAAATAAGAATCAAATCACTCATAGCTCTAGATTAATTTCAAAGAAACTTAAATTCAGAGGCAGAATATTTCAAAAGACCCATTTTCAGTAGAAATTACTGTTTAGAAAATTACATTTTGATGAAAGTCTGGTATTAAGGTTCTAAATTCACTTCTGATTTTTTATTTTTTTTNGTAAAAGTCAAATGTTATCCCAAATGTTTTAGGCACAAACAACTCTATGATATAATTTTCCCCTGATGTTTCTAAATAGGAACTTATTTTTAAAAAAAAAAAGTTTTAAAAAATAAATAAATTAATATTCCAGGAAAAATGTTGAGTGTTAAGGGGTGTCAACAATTTCATAAAGCTTTCAGTCACCTCCCACACTAACACATAGCAAATAAGAATCAAATCACTCATAGCTCTAGATTAATTTCAAAGAAACTTAAATTCAGAGGCAGAATATTTCAAAAGACCCATTTTCAGTAGAAATTACTGTTTAGAAAATTACATTTTGATGAAAGTCTGGTATTAAGGTTCTAAATTCACTTCTGATTTTTTATTTTTTTTTAATATTTTGTTTTACTGAAACTTTTTAAAAGTTAATCTGAAATGTTTAAAGTAAGACAACCTGGGTCTGGAAGAGTGCATAGAATCACAACAAAAGTAAATTTTCTTTTAGATTTCCCACTATTTTCCCATGAAGAACCTTCAGTTACATTTAATAATTAGTTAGTCTTGGATAAACTTTCCAGTCCAAAACATTTTCACAAATATTCAGACCTAGAATATGGTATTATAACATTTTTGTGGTACATCATTATCAGGCAGATTTCTTTAAGTCTACGCCGATAATTCCTTAGTACAGAAGACACATTCAAAATAACACGTACCTAAAACCAATTCTATCCATGGTGTCTTTTTCGTAAAAACCTAAGCATAGTAGGCAGATTATTATCTCCATCCACACAGTTGAGACCTCTAAAATCCACATCCTGATCTGTAGATCCAGCGCTAAAGTTCCAGCACAACCTATGACTCTTCAAACTCACACCCTCGTCAGGTCTGTGCCAAGGCACAATGGCATGAAGCAACTCCCAGAAAGACTCAGAATGCAAGCAAATAACCACTCGTGCTACAGCTTTCAAATAAGTCAGATTTACAGGGAAAAAAATGAAGTAATGCCTGCATATCACTGTCAGAGGGCATCTAAAGCAGTTGGGACATTCTCTAGGAGGATCAGAGTGGGTTTCAGTTCTTATTCTATGGATTATTTCTATTTTTGTCTCCTCAATAATCACCTGACATATTAACATTGCAACAGTTTCTGGGACAGGAATGAGAAACAAAGGCTCTCACATAAACAACTAAAGTACAGACATGGTCCTCCCTTTTCTGTCCTCTGGTCCCACAGTTCTCACACCCCTCAGGTCTCAGCCTGAGCAGAAAAGTGAGCAGACACATACGCTACAGAGATATCATAATATTCTATCCCTTATGAACCCAGAGTTGTTCTTGCAGATGTACTGCCAACACATTTTTTGTTTCAGCAAAAAAAGAAGACGTAGTGGCACAATTTCTTGGCTTTAACCTGCAACACTGTGTCCATCAGTAAGAACTTAGGAATCTCCCAAAATAACCTAGAGCGACGGAAAAATACTCTGTGCTTGGTATTTTTCATTGCCTTTTGCTATCTGAAACTGGTATACCGCATTAGTTTCTTTGACAAAACCTAGTCTTTCAAGAAGAAACACATTAAGGTTGGTTACCAGACCATCTTTCTTTATTCTACATAATTATCTTAAATTTTGATAATTTAAGACAGAAATCATGATAAACTTCATGCAGGTAAATATGCTAAGGCCATCCAATAACACTAATGTAACTCAAGTACCAAAATGTAATTGCCTCCTTGTGATGGAGGATACTGTTCAAGTTTGTTTGCCTTCTGAATCTGAAAGAAACAAGCTTTTTCCATCAAGTTAGAAAAGCTTTTTTTTTTTTTTTTTTGTTGCTTATTTAACTATTTTTTTGTTCAGGGAGCTTTAGTAAGCTACTTGGGGGAAAAAAAAAAAAAATCATAATTGTCAGAACATAAAAAGCAATACTGACCCTGGAGTTTTTTGCTTAACGTTCTGCATCAGTATTTTCCTTCCAGGTTTAATATTGAACCAACCAGGCAGCACTTAGGGACTTGCTTTATACTTACCCCAAGCCATTGTGTTTGGTATTTAAAAGAAGCTGATGCTGAAAAATCATTTAAAGGTCCACTTTGTTCATCACAGGTTTTCACAAATAACTCAGTAATTAAAAATATTGAAAATATATAGAAAAAAAAACCCAAACAGAACGGTAATCTCACATGCCACGTGCACGAGACATACATAATGACATAATCAAACTTTGATTTCTAAGTTTAAAGGTGTGAACTTGAATCAGACACTCAAAACAATAATTTTTCAATCCCAGTTTTAGCGAAACAGCATTATTCATTTATCTCTTAGAAGAAAACATGCAAAAATTAGTTCTAAATAGCTTCAGTTTCTCAGATATAGGCAAAATATACCAACAGCTTTAACCTTAAAATGTTTTGAACCAAGTAATTTAATTAATAAAAGTGTCTTGCCTTTCTATTCTTGCTATTTAAACCAAATACAAAAAAGTACAAAAAAGTTGTATTGTTCCTTTAGTCTTCTAAAACATGCTGACCAATTATTTACATAACACTTCATCAATAATTTGATTCCTAAATAAATTTTATTTATTAGCCACACATAAGACCTTCCATGAATAAACGACAATGCACTTTCTCCTAGCTTTTTGGAGTTGATTTGGGGTTGGTTTGTTTGGGCTTTTTTAAGGGGAAATATTCTTGCTCCCATGGCTTTATTTCCCAACATTTCTAAGTTTCATCCTGAAGAATATTTCTACACAAGAAGAAAGAAAATTCTGAATTTTCAGAAATTCAGAAAGTGAAGAAGTTGTCCAATAATACACAAAATTCCAGTCAAAGAGATAAAATTCTAGTCAAGACAAAAATCACTGTAGCAACAAACCAGAATTCGTAAAGTTATTCCTAAAAGTTAATGGCCCCTCAGTACTAAGCACTATTATGTTAAAGCACTTAAAATCTGGATATTTACAAATATGATGCACCAGTACAAACTGATATCCACTACTTGCTATCAAAATCTAATACACACGATAGAAGATTTTAAAGAGCAGAAAAATTTTGACTGCTGTCCCATTAAAATGAGGGTATGAACACAGAGTGTATATTTCGTGCTCATTAAGCTATTAGAAACATCAATTAATCGTAACTCTATTTATGAGTGTTTTAATGGCTTCTGAGCAGAGGAAGCCTTTTTTCTTGCTGGTACCTGTCCAAACATATTCAAAGTGATGTCATCATGTTCAAGGCACTTTACTGTCAACCTGACACTTTAATCAACTCTTCACCGCTAATCAAGTAGTGGCACGTAGAAGTGATACTTCAATTTCTGATTTAGAGGAAATAAAGCAGGAGTAACCACACACACACACAAAAGCAGTCCGTGTTTGTGTGCTTTGCCTAACACCTTTCCTAAAACTGTGACACCAGTACAGACTTACATCTAGAGCAAGGGCGGTAGCAGATGGTACGTGGTGCATCTCAAACAGTGAGGGCAGTGCGTGGAGGCACCCACCAGGCAGACCGACCTCGCTTGCCTTGTGTTGAGGATTTCCTCTTACTGCTGGCCTGCGGTTCCCATTTTCTGCTTAGGGATAAGCAGGGTAGGGTTTTAACGGGGATTTAGAAATAAGACTTATGTTAGTACTACGAGGAGATGCATGGCTAATTCCTGGTACATGTGGTAGAAAGAGGACCCGAGGGTCTGTTCTGTTTTTAGGAGCAGACCCATTTTCTTTCAAAACCTAAATGGAACTCCTGAAAAATACTGAATTGAAAGCCCGATTGGGGTCTATTTCATTGGGATTTGCCTCTTCTGTGGTGGGACTGTAATCCTCAGAAACGGGCAAATAAATTAACTGCCTAGACTTTTCCCTGTATCTACTAAGGTTTGGGCACCAAATGCAGAGGATAGAAAGCAAAAGCAACTTTCATATCTCTTTCTGCAATCAAATAAACCACAAAGTAATAATCCGGATGTAGTGAAAGGATATTTTGTAATGATTTGACATGTATTTCAACAGTAAAATAAAAAGGATCACTTCACAAGTAGCTCATCACTGTATTTCAAAATAAGCATATCACTGTATAGGTAGGAAACCAAAGAATATTTTATAGCACATACTATTTTGTCAGGTTTAAAGGGGTGGCAGATCAGTAGAGAGTTACAGGCTAAACCAGTTTTGCAGTTCCAAAGGGCTAAATGGGGAATGTTTACATACATCTGGAATTTCATCTCACAGAAATTCAATCTTTTTATTAATATTTTTAAAATAATAACTAATAACTGCAATAAAAATGAAACCCGAATAGGGAAGAAGGATTGCCATGGACAACATATTGCTTAAGAGTCAGCGATTCTCAAATTCACAGCTTTGTACAGCAAAAAAATAATTAACATGACAAAGCACGATCAACAGATGCAAGTGAAAATTCAGATTTTGGAATACGCGTGGCTCTAACTGTAATTCTTCCTCTCTCCTAGAGACAAAAACCTGCTACTTTAAGAGGCAACAGAAGTGAAAACTAATCTCAAGGAAGACTAGGGAAGTCAAACGTGTAGTCATTGAAACCTGTTCTGTGAGACCCACAGATGAATTCTTTGTTTCTCTTGGCACCCTACAAAACATACACAATAAGGGGAGGGGGGGACTGAAATCTGCTTTCCAAGGTGTAACTCAGTCCAACAAAATTGGCTTCCAAGCAATAAAAAGTTGCAAACTGTGTCTCATCCACTGTTTCTCAGAAGCTTTTGTTGTAATATCTGCTTTATAAATGTTCGCTAGCAGACCGTGATGTAGTCAAGGAATTGCAGATTTATTGCAAACTGTTTTCAAAGCGTACAAGTGTTCCCTACTACAGTGGGCACTGAAACCTGTATTGAAAAATGACAGTTTTGCTCATGTGAACAGGAAGAAAAATGACAACGGTGTTCAAGATCTGTTATCACTCTTTCGAGGTATATAAAAATTGCTTGCGGATAATATTGCTTGTGAAAAGAAAATTAAACTCTAGTTTTGGAAATCTGCTGGTGAATGACTACATTCCAATCGCTCTCTGTGTTTCAGACGACACACAAACTTATTTACTGTTAAATAAACCTGGTGATGATTTTGTGTTTACTGATATGAAATATGTGATTTTTAGGTATTCTCAAGCTGTTATCTCTGAAAGCACCATCTGTAAACCAAAAGTTACCCATCTACCCAACAACAGGATTTTGCTGACACAGAATTAGTCTTCCCTGTAATTTTCTAAGCTTCCACATCTCTGGTGATTAATATGATAGCCAGACCCAAAGAATCATTAATTTCTCATGACCCATTTATGTTGCACATACAGTTACCTCTCAAAAAACGTACATCTCTGTCTGTTACTGTAATTTTATTAGAGACAAAAGTTGTACCTTTCCTAATGAAGTCATAGCCTGTCCTCATTTTTAGGTCAATGGGCTGTACAGTAACATTACCTAGCATGTATTTTTAAGGGACATAAGCGTCCTTCGTAATACCATCTGAAATGTTAAATTCAACAAAGCATGATGACAATCTTATATCAAAATTCACATGGTGTTCACAAATAGCCTAATGATTGGAGGCAAGGTTTTGCAACATTTTCAACAGCAAAGTATCAATTTTCTTCAAACAAAAATAAAGGAAATGGCCTGTCTCTTCCCTGTAATCCTGCAATTGAGGTGCACTTTACCACTTATTAAAGCCAGAATCCCAGAATAATCCTCTAGGTCCGTCAGTCAAACACACCATATAAGAATACGAGCTACTATGATTCTTTCCCCCATCATACTGACATTTCTATTTTCATCCCTGTGTCATTTATATAAGCTGCACACAACCATGGCCATGAATTTTAAAGAGCTCAGGTCATATTAGGGTCTTTTTCCTCCTGATGAGATTTTGAAAGAGGAGAAAGACTGCATACTTGAAATTAAAACCCTAAATTAAAAAAAAAAAAAAAAAAAAAAAAAAAAAGCCTTAAAAATACGGATCCTGTTTCATTTTTCTTCCCCTTTTCTAAAAAAATACAGCCATTTTGAATGCTGAAATGTCTTTATTGGATAATGATTTTTTCTTGATGATGATCACAGAAAAAAGAAGTTATTTTCATCTTGAAAGATAAGTTAAATACTTAATTTTGAAATACAATTAAAGAATCCTCAGCTGTATTATGCATATTTTATAAATATTATTTTTTGACATAGTTTAGAAAGAATTTATTCGAATTCTCTGCTAAAGTCTGTTACTGCAATTCTGGAGCTGCACTGCATGCAATATAAGCACTACTATCTCGCACCGCATGTTATTTGCCTGAACTGTATATGCTTTTTGGGATACACAAAAATGTTTTCAGTACTCATCTCTGCCTGAGGCCAAAACCATGTAGAGAAGAGCTGTCAAGAACTGTTTGCATTAAACGAGAACACAGCATAGAGAAAAACTGGATAAGAAAATTGGAATACATAAGAGCTTTTTTTCACCTCCAGTTCCATTTCTGAAACTCAGGTCCAATCCTAATGGATGTCTTTAACTACTAATTCAGAAGATGAATCATATGCCTAATAGAGCACTTCTCGGAAGTACTATTGAAAGAAGAAAAAAAGACAGTAACATTAAATTTGTACTAAAAAGGGAGATGAAAATTGTGTTTGGAGGTTATTTGTTTTTAAGCATGGGACACAAATAATAAGCTTAGTGTTAAAAAATAGCTTTGTTCACATGCTACTTACAGCCTTCATAAATATCTGTTGGAATGTGGACTGCTGCGTGTTGGTAAGATGTTTGCCGTCGGAAAACAGGATCTTCTTCAAATACTGGTCTGATTCTCTGGCTGCCAGATTCAGTGTCATTCTTTTCAGGCTTTTTAAAGAAAGACATGTAAAGGGCAAAGTATTAAAAAGTATGCTAAAGACATTTGCATTCACATTTGCCTCTTTCTACACAGCAGATTCATAGCCTTTCTTTTGTAGCTAAGATTTTGCATTTGTGTAGAAACACACTTATTTGCTCCAGGTCCAGAAATATCTGTGTATATTTTATTTTGAATTATGATGTACCCAATGCAATTCAATGAAATGAAGAGCTACAAAAGAAAAGCGAGAACCCGAGACCTTACACATCTAAATTTCATAAGCGTGTGGAATTTTTACAACCATAATGCAAGGCAAATATTTTACCTTTTATTACATGTAATAATTTGTACTTAAATATAAATACCGTACATCTCATTTTTTCATTCTGTAGATTATATAGTTAATCACAAATCTTAAAATGATACCAGTAGTATACATTTAATAAATAAACTTTTGAGAAACAGTGGTGCACATCCAGACAAAGAAAGGAAATCATGCCTTCTTAAAACTTCTGTTTGA
>VXBH01001044.1:625595-649241 GCA_013400035.1 Rynchops niger
GTATTATGCATATTTTATAAATATTATTTTTTGACATAGTTTAGAAAGAATTTATTCGAATTCTCTGCTAAAGTCTGTTACTGCAATTCTGGAGCTGCACTGCATGCAATATAAGCACTACTATCTCGCACCGCATGTTATTTGCCTGAACTGTATGTGCTTTTTGGGATACACAAAAATGTTTTCAGTACTCATCTCTGCCTGAGGCCAAAACCATGTAGAGAAGAGCTGTCAAGAACTGTTTGCATTAAACGAGAACACAGCATAGAGAAAAACTGGATAAGAAAATTGGAATACATAAGAGCTTTTTTTCACCTCCAGTTCCATTTCTGAAACTCAGGTCCAATCCTAATGGATGTCTTTAACTACTAATTCAGAAGATGAATCATATGCCTAATAGAGCACTTCTCGGAAGTACTATTGAAAGAAGAAAAAAAGACAGTAACATTAAATTTGTACTAAAAAGGGAGATGAAAATTGTGTTTGGAGGTTATTTGTTTTTAAGCATGGGACACAAATAATAAGCTTAGTGTTAAAAAATAGCTTTGTTCACATGCTACTTACAGCCTTCATAAATATCTGTTGGAATGTGGACTGCTGCGTGTTGGTAAGATGTTTGCCGTCGGAAAACAGGATCTTCTTCAAATACTGGTCTGATTCTCTGGCTGCCAGATTCAGTGTCATTCTTTTCAGGCTTTTTAAAGAAAGACATGTAAAGGGCAAAGTATTAAAAAGTATGCTAAAGACATTTGCATTCACATTTGCCTCTTTCTACACAGCAGATTCATAGCCTTTCTTTTGTAGCTAAGATTTTGCATTTGTGTAGAAACACACTTATTTGCTCCAGGTCCAGAAATATCTGTGTATATTTTATTTTGAATTATGATGTACCCAATGCAATTCAATGAAATGAAGAGCTACAAAAGAAAAGCGAGAACCCGAGACCTTACACATCTAAATTTCATAAGCGTGTGGAATTTTTACAACCATAATGCAAGGCAAATATTTTACCTTTTATTACATGTAATAATTTGTACTTAAATATAAATACTGTACATCTCATTTTTTCATTCTGTAGATTATATAGTTAATCACAAATCTTAAAATGATACCACTAGTATACATTTAATAAATAAACTTTTGAGAAACAGTGGTGCACATCCAGACAAAGAAAGGAAATCATGCCTTCTTAAAACTTCTGTTTGATGCAGGTCTCGTGCATTGGCTTGTTTTAGTAATAAATTTCAGTAAGAAATGTCCATGTTAATAAATTCGTGCTCCCCTGGCTACAGCTGCCTGAGTGGAAAGGTTCCCAAACACTCAGGTGCTCACCACCACCTCCCATCCTCTCCCACCTGCCTGCACCCCGGCTTCTTGATTCTTTCCAATTCACTCAGTCATCTGGACTAGTTTTTAAAAATTTTGAAAAGCAGAGGCTTTTTCTAACTGAGCTACAAAAATTGCTTGAAGTGCGGAAACCACAGAGGTAGCTCAGACCAAAGGGGAGGTTGCAATGCCTTCACCTGGCTCAGCTGCAGCTGGACCAGGAGGCCCCATGGCATGAGTAGACCGCCACTTACAGCAGTGACGAATCAACTGCAATACCCAACGATTACTCGGGCCAGCAATTGTGGGCAAATATAAGGAAATTTTTAATACTACAGAGTCATCAGTTTTTGAAAACATGTTATGCTTGAAAAATAGTGCTGACAAAGAAGCACCTGTCTGGTCAGTGTGTGCTGAGGTTATAATTTTAAATTACCCACAAAGTAATCTAATTGAACTGCATGTGTTTCTTCATCTGCTTCATCACAGGGTTACAGGCAAATCTTATAGGTATAGGTTCAAAATGTTGTCTGAAGTAAACAGCAGCCTGAGATGGGTTTCAAGGAGGTGCTTTCCTTGGGAACCACAAAAGGCAGGACTCATCTAACCAGTGACATCCACTGATTTCAACAACATAGCAGTGTTGAGCTCATCACCCCAGGCTGCCTTCATAGACAGTGAAGAGAAATGGGCATCTTTAGAGCGTAATTCATCTCATCTCAATTAGACACCTATTTTCCCATGAGATGAATCATGCCTTAGAATTGCCTCCTTCCCATTGACTATAAAGGCAGCCCCAGGGCAATTCGCCTAGATGGAGCAGTCTGTGACAGAGCTGTCTAGAAGGAGGTGAGATGAATCTCACAATACAAGTCTATTAAACTTCTAGAAGAAAAGAAGGTGGGTACTAATTTTGATTGCTTTCACACAGCATAGCTACTATATCTTATGCTAAGAAGTTAAACTTGTTACTTAGTACTTAACCCCACTCTGGTGGATGAGACAGGAAGGAAAGCATAACTCCTAATACACAAAGAGACTGGGACGGGACAGAGCCAGGACAGCTGACCCAAGATGACCAAAGAGATATTCCATACTATATGACGCCACGCTCAGGCATAAAAGCTAAGAGAAAGGAGGAGGTGAGGGGGCCTTTTTTTTATTAAGGTGTTTGTCTTCTGGAGCAACTGCTGTGTGTACTTGGGCCCTACTTCCCAGAAAGTGGCTGGACATTGCCTGCTCATGGGAAGTAGAGAATAAATCCTTTTGTTTTCCTTTGTTTCCATGCACAGCCTTTGTTTTTCTTTATTAAACTGCCTTTATCTCCACCCACTAGTTTTTTGTCATCTTATTTTCTCCTCCCTGTCCTGCTGGGGAGGGGGAACGATAGAGGGGGAAGTGATAGAGCTTCTTGGTGAGCACCTGGTGGCCAGTGTGACAGTGTGCTCCCCCTTCCTAGGGGCCAACCTGACCTTTATCTCCTGTAACCCTGCTGGTGCATGCAGCGGTGATGGCTGCACCTGGCTTAACATGGGTTTGATGAGCCAGATAACAACACAATAGCCAAGGNGGGAGGGGGAACGATAGAGGGGGAAGTGATAGAGCTTCTTGGTGAGCACCTGGTGGCCAGTGTGACAGTGTGCTCCCCCTTCCTAGGAGCCAACCTGACCTTTATCTCCTGTAACCCTGCTGGTGCATGCAGCGGTGATGGCTGCACCTGGCTTAACATGGGTTTGATGAGCCAGATAACAACACAATAGCCAAGGGCTAACTTCAGCAATGCTAGTACTGCGGTCAATATGCAAATATGACTATAGGTCAATCATCCCATAAATACTGATCAGCCCAAGAGCCCCTTGAGCTCTACTGAATGACAGTGAGCTGTATGCCAGGATCTCCCCTTGCGGAGGGACACAGCTCAAGGTTACTTTTACTTCTTGAGATTGAGAGATTCCTTGCCACAACAGATCCTCGGTAAGTGACTGATACCATGCTAAATTTTGAAATCTTAGATAAGTGATATAAAGGATTGATTGCGCGCAAATGATTCTTTAGATATAAACCACTGACCAAGTCTGGGACTGGGATTGGATCCAGCCACCCCTAGACCCCTCTCCGAGAAGGAGTTTACAAAGGAAGAGAGTCCTTTCTGAACCTCGTGACCCAACAGGAGGGTCTCCCTGACAGTTTTGTCTGACCCTGTCCTCTGTGCAGTAAATAATCAAGTGTGCCTTGCCATCTTGAATCTTGTTAAAACACCGTCACATTTACCATCAACCGTTGTTAAATCTCTGTTTCATATCAATGAATGTATTGCTGCTTCTCTCTGAGTGAAGTGCATTGCTCCATCCACAACAGCCAGCCAAGGTCAACCCACCACAAACCATTATAACTGACTGAAATTGCAAACTGAAGCCAGGATCAGTAACAGTTTATGTGTTCTACGATTTGAAATGACCCAGCATTATGATAGCTTCAGACAATGTAATTTGGCCCGATTTTTACATAGGTTTTCTGTGGATTTTTTTCTTCTACGTTATCACACAGGGTTCCCCCCACCCTGAACTGGAATGCTATACATTAAGCAAATTCTGGAGTTCTTTTCACAAGTTATGTTTGGGCTTCACGCTGCTGAAAGTAATGAGTTTGTCTAATTCTGCAAATGCAATCTCAATAATCAATTGTTCATGTGAGAAAATTTCTCTCCTGCTGGAAAGACATTTGATTTTCAAAACCCCTAACACTCTTATTTCTGAAATTAGCACCAATGACTACAAACTCTCGATGCTTTCATAGAATACTTCAAAAAAGAACGGGGGACCACAAGCCACATTATGACAATACAACACGAGAATGACTGGGTACCATAAGATTTTTTCCAACTAATTTTACACAAGAAATATTTGGGAGGGAGGGGGTATGGTAAGAGAAAAAGAGGGTAAACAATAAGGTCCTTCCTATCAGGTCTTTCACAGACATTTTCATACTACAGTATATTTAGATTTTTGACCGAACTTCCTTAAGCATCTGAACATAAAGTTATCATGTTTCTTCTGCTTGGTAATTCAATTTCATTCCAAGTAATAGATACTAGCTTTCATCCTCTCCCATTACTCGTGTTATGGAAGAAGCTTCAAGTCCACTGCCAAAATTTGATTAAACTTTGTAGAAACTGAAAGGGTTCAAATAACCCACCTGAATGCCTTAAACTTTCAAACACAAAGTCTACTTCCCGCATTTCTAACAGTACACACAGCCAGCCAACCCCCCCCACATGCCAATGATAAAGACTGAATCTACTATTCTTCCTACCAATATTCCATGACACCACAACCAAAAATTGAATCTAAAACCTCTTCAACTATGTTTTTCTCAATTTCATTGATTCGCCTGCTCCAGCCAAACTGCATTTTATATCTATAAAATATATTCTATTTTATTTTATATCTACCTCTTTTGCCTTGATGGGGGGCAGTGGGTCTATCAGAAGTACATAAAATAACCTAGAAGCCTTTGCACCCCAAGTGTTGACTTTTCCTGGGAGTATTTTGTGATGTACAACTCTGATATTGAACCAATGCATCTGTTTGGCCCCCAAAACCCACAGACACCAAATGACAAAATCCTTTAAAATTTTGTAGTTTCCTTCACACCGGATTAATTTTGATATTAAATCTAAAGGTGTCTGTGCTAGTTCCGCACACAACAGGCAAGTATCAGAAGCATTAAAGGCAAAACTCACTTGAGCCACTACCTCCTGACCAGCAAGACTAGTGCTGTGCCAGGCCTTACGTATCCAATGTTTATAGTGATCCTTCTATATAAAGTAAAGACTATTTAGTTTTCATTTGCCAAATTTATGAATTTCAAGTCGCCTACATTTCAATTAAAAAAAAAAAAAAAAAAAACAAAAACAAAAACAAACAAAAGCAAAACCATTAGATTAAAAGGAAAACCTCAATGTTATTAATTATTTTAATCTGGTATTTCTATCCAAAGCCTGTCAGATTGTGGCACTGGTTGGTACGATTTTAATACCCAGTTAAACTTTGTTTTCAGGAAAGTAGCGAATAACATATTTTGAAGGAAAGTAATCCAGGATGTGAATACAATTAAAACCCAACTCCAACCAATTTCTCTCTCAAGTCAGGAGCTGAAATACAATCAATACTGGCACTGGAAAATCCCACAGGAGAGAGTGGCTGAAGATTAATTTTCTATCTATTCAAACCCAGCCTTCGCTTATTGAATTACATTGTTACCTACCACTGACAGTCAGCAAAATAACTCACTCATTTCTCTGCAATGAATCTCCAGACCAATTTCTCCCTCCCTTGTGAGGCAGATAAAATCCATTTCTCTTTTCAGTTCACATTTGTGCCATTTTAAGCCTTTATTTTTTTTAAAATAAATAAAGTATTTTTTCATGTGTCCAGCGTTCGCCATCAGAATAAAGGGAAATTGATATAGCAGCTAAAATGCAGGTAAAGTGGGTTCTTCTGTAGCTGTTCTTTGTGATCTCGGATAAAACACTTTTGGCATGATCTGAAATAAACTGGAGGTTACTTCCTGGTTTTTGTATGCCAAATACATGGCAGAAATAATGCCGCTTCTCTCTCAAGGGCTTTGTGAACAGAAATTAATGTCTGTACATGAGGTAACTGGAAGCTTTATGCCCAGAAGTATCACTGACAAGATGCCTGTAGAAAAGCAAACAACCATTAAAACAAAATGAAACAAGGCCATTTCAAGAACCTCCGATGTAGTTTAGCTGCCCATCTCACTGCAGCCAAACATATCCCGATTGCTTTTCACAGCAGTTATTTTTCATCATCATAGCCATAGGAAGATGAGTGGATTTTGCACCTCTACTAGTAAATTTTCATTTAGTTGAAAAGCACTGGTCACTGTAGAAATGAGAAATACTTTTTCCACAAATATAAAACTTCTTGGGTTTTGCTTCCTGCAGCTGTTGAAAACTGCAGATTAGAAAACTGACATTAATTAAAAAATACCATCAATGAAACACACAAAAAGCCACAACCAAACTGAAATACTCTTCAGTTGTTTTCTGAAGGCAGACTCTTGTCTGGAACAATGCAGAAGTTGCTCAAAGCATCAGAACAGATTTAGCATGAGGACAAAAGAATAAAAGGTAGATTTCTTTCTTTTTTTTTTTTTTTAATTCCTGAATCGATATCCAGCAAGAAACAATGGCACCTGCCTGCTTTCAAACCCATGTAAAATAGAAAGGAATTGGTTGCTAGTATTTTCCACTGCCCCAGTATCTAGGGACTGTGTTTTGCATAAAACCTCTCTGTCCCTACCGATGCCATTTTAGAGAACGAGTGTGAAGATGGAATTAGAACTGTTACGGTGTTAGGGACATCAAAATTCTTGCTCCATCATTCCTTTCTGTCTTTCCTTGCAGATTTCCAAAAGTTTTGTATTTTCATGTCTAGGTTTCTATCCCTTTTTGATTTCTGAATATCTGCTGACATTTTTAAATGTAAAATTTTAAACAATCGAGTCTCACTGCCTATGCTTCTTTTAGTCCACTCCCAGACCTGGTCTGTGCAAACGAATGCTATCATATACATAATAAGCACAGAATTTTTCCTACGCTCAGTTCCTTACTTAAAATCAGTTTTGCTGTTTTGTTGGGTTTTTCCCCTCCCTGAGGAAAGTACTCCAGCAGAACTACATACGCAGCCCCTCCACCACTGCTTCTGGCCCCACTAAAACGTTACAGCTGGGCCTGCCAGGGAGAGTAAAATGAAATGTGGTTTGAAGCACAGGGCTCAGCAATACGCCTGCAGCAAGTGAAGGACGGGAATGGCTCCTCTAAGGACAAGACAGCGGGAAGTTAGTTTTGAAGAGGCAGCTAAAATGTGCTTCTAATAGCCACAGCACTTTCACAGCATTTAGATAATGTCGTGAGTGCATTGCCTTCTGATAACTTTTTTTATTTCCTTTTTGATAGATTTGATTTTCCAGCTGTGGGAAACCTGACAAGTGCATTTAGGTGTTTGTGATGTAACTGCAGTTTACTTAATTTATATTTGCGTGTCAGTGGGGAACTGTGGTCTTCATTCAGCTACACTAAGATTTTAAGTAAAGAGAAATCCTGTCTACGCTTAAGGACAAAACTTGACCAAATAAGAAAACAGTTATCTCAGAACTTATACATTCTTACTTTATTTTTTAGACAAGAGAGTTATTTAATATAAGAATGTATACACATATTCATATATATAAACATAAGAACATATATACAGGGTCTGGGTAGCTTCAGATGTAGGGAAATAGTTTTCTATTGCAACTGTGTCATGCTCAAGTTCCATTTACTTAAAATCTATACAAGTTTTTTTCAGGGCTTTTACTGTTTCCATATGTTTCTAATGTATCTGTTGGTTACTGTATGTCAGTAAGAAAATGAATGGAACTCTGGATTGAGTGTCTACTTTAAAAAAAAAAGAAAAAAATTATATATCAGCCATTTTCAGCATTCTGCCAACTGAATAACCTTAGTACATGTTAAATATGGAGTCAAATAATTAAAAACCATTTATTTGCCTCAAACATTTTTCTGAATGCAAACTATCTTTTGTTGTTAATCATTTCTATGCACCTACTTACAGACTTGCCCCTGCCTGCTGTTTACGCAACTGTATTATTTTTGTATAGAGCGGCTTCAAAACCCACTCTATGCATTCATGTGTCTGACCTTCCTTGTTCACAGCGTTCTGATCAGGACTTCTAGATACCCACAAAATTATTATATATCCCAAACATAATAGTGTTTTCTTTTCTTTGTATCCCAACCTGTTCACAAAATGCACTGCATCATGAATTTTGTTTCATGAATAAATGAATACTTGATGTAATTTATTTATCAAATGTAAGTACTTGGAAGTCTGGGGATGGACTCTTTACTAGGGCTTGTTGTGATAGGACAAGGGGTAACGGTTTTAAACTAAAAGACGGAAGTTTTAGACTAGATATAAGGAAAAACATTTTTTTTTTTTTTTTTTTTTTTTGTATTTTTTTTATTATGAGGGTGGTGAAACACTGGCACAGGTTGCCCAGAGAGGTGGTGGGATGCCCCATCCCTGGAAAGATTCAAGGTCAGGTTGGATGGGGCTCTGAAGAACCTGATCGAATTGAAGATGTCCCTGCTCATTGCAGGGTGGGGCTGGACTAGATGACTTTTAAAGGTCCCTTCCAACCCAAACTATTCTATGATTCTATGAAAGTATTTCTCTCTTGTGGCATTTCAATGAATTACATTTTAGAGAAACAAATGAAAAAGTCTGTGTTTTCCTAATTTCTTCAGGTAGAGAAAGTTTCAAAACATAAATTCAAGCTTATGGAAATCATCTTCTATTTGAAAGAGTTGACATCCCATCTATGAGTGTGCCTTAAATTTCATGACTCAAGCAATTATAGTTTCTTGTGAATAATATAACTATTTTCTTAATTTCTGACAATCGAGATATAAGAAATCATTTGGCAATAAGCAAAAAAAAAAAAAAACACAAACAAACAAAACCCAAACTTAAGACAAAAAGGTAGCAATAAATTAAGAATTAAAGAAAAACACTAAAAGGACTGACACAGCTTTTATTTTGAATCATATCTACAGGATTTAGCCTTGCATTTTCTAGCTATCGCTTACAAAAATCATTAAATAAAAGTTCTGTACAATTTTGCAGGTAGGAAACTGGCAGAGACAGCCTGTTTTCAATGTAGTGGTAGTCAGCATATAGCTGGTCAAGTATTAAAGAAGGAATTGTCAAGTATTAAAGAAGGAAGGGGAGTTGGACTAGATGATCTCTAGAGGTCCCTTCCAACTCTAAAGATTCCGTGATTCCGTAATTTAATGCTAAATCAGTGGTCCAAATGGTGCAGAACATGGTAATACATCATGCTAAAAAATAAAATCTGTTTAACTAATACTTTTTCCACAGGAAGTAGAATACACACATGCTCAGATTTACGCTTTGAAACTGAAAATAAGAATTCAGATTCCTTCCGAATTTACCAAATGGAATTTGTTATTTCCTCTTGTAAACCAAGTCCATTCCTGCATCTCCTTGATGTTTACTCAAAAACTGAAAGTATACGTTGCCTGAGACAGTCTCTTCCTGCAACTAACGCCCACTGAGCTCAAGGTGACCACCTGCTTGCGGCCACAGGCCCAAAGCAAGCAAGACACAACGCACGTGCTTCTGATTTGAAAAGGGAAAGAGACTCAAAGTGTCCCAACAAGGTAATGGTAAGGTGGCAGGATATGGGGCTGAAAATCTGAAATCTCCTAAGGATATTAGTAATTAACATAATTTACTTTAAAGACCCATGCAAATAGCTTGTTTTTCCTAAAACTGACGCAATTTTTTAGTGAGTTGGACTTAGTATGTGTTGAAACCTTGATTTCTTATTTAATAATCAGAAAAGAACTTAAAGTTATGTTCTGTTCTCATGATTGCAGATTACAGCTGACCTTCACAGCAAAACTGAGTAAAGTCTTCTGTAGTAACATCAGTATGTAAAAATTCATTTCTGTCCTCTCCTATTTTCTCTTTAACATCAATGTCAGGTAAAACAAAATATTTATTTTAAATATTTAAACACCTAAGACATATAAGGCATATTTATCTTCCTAAAGATAAGCGTGCCACTTCCTACCCACTCCTTAAGTCATCATAAACCTCTCCTAATCCCCACGTTGTTCCAGGGGTGATGGAGAGCTGCCTCATAATGACATCAGCACCCTTGGATCAATCCCATCTGGTCCCATGGACTTCTGTATATCTGACGTGCTTCAGTGCCCTTGAATCTACCTTCTGCTGTTGTAGGAATAGCTTCTCTCCCAGAGTTCTGCCGCCAGGCTAAGGCACGGGGCAGACTGAGGCAAAGAAGGTACCAAGTACTTCATCCTCGCTATGTCCTTAGCCACAAGGTTCCCTTCCCATTGAGAAGTTTCTTTAGCTTTCCTTTTGATATCAACATCCTTAAAGAAGCACTTCTTGTTGCTCTTGATGTCCCAAACCCCAGAAGAAATTTGACTTTCCTAATTCTATCACTTCCATCCTTGAAGGTTCAGGCAACATCTCCATAACCTTGCTGGGTCATACATCCTGGTCAGGAGTTCAGGCGTCATGATGTGTAACACCATCTGAACCTCTCACCTTGATTCTTTTCTATATGGAGTGATGGCCTGGGAAAACTCAGGAATTTAGGACTAGGGTGCTCACTAAGAGTGATTTTTCTGCCTGCTCTTAAGGTATCATGTATTGGACAGAACTGCCTACTTCAGTACCGACTTTGATAGTGGCTTTACTGGCGAAGATGATGTCATTAGCCAACACACTATGAATATTAGAATAAAAGCATATCTTACTCTGATTAAAATGTTACGAGCAGTTCAGAAAAGCCCAGTGAATTATTAAAAAAAAAAAAAAAAAACTTTTAAAATTCATAGCCTCCTTCAAACTATTGCATTCACATCCCACTAGAGTAATCAAACATACGCAATATAAAAAATAAAAAAAAAAAGAATCCATTGTTGACAAAGTCCCATAGAATACTTGGTCATCTACAACTTTGAGACACAAATGCACTCTGGATAATTTAGATTTTTCATACATCATCCAATTAAATTTCAAACTGGAGACTGTTCTACTGTTTATTGTAATAAATTACACTGCCTACCTTTTACCACCCCCACATCTGATTAAAGATCATATCCCTGGAGAATAAGAACTGTTAAATCATCTTAATGCTTTATTGGGAATTAGTTATAATACCCACTGAATGTGAACATTTAATTAATTTGATATTTTCATGTGATGCAGTTGTCTTTGCCATGCTTTGCTAAGCCATCAACTGATCCTGTTTCACAGCACATTCTTATCTACAGTCATACTGGTTTGGTCCAGATTTTGTACATCCTGCAGCACACTAATTGGTTATTGCTCTTTCTTCTTAATTTGTGCCACCTACTGTGTCAATAACAACATTAATAACAGTAAAGCCCTCCTTTGAGAAGGAAGTTGGGCTACATCACCTCCAGAAGCGCTCCTAATCTAATTTTTTCTGTGATTCTCTGAGTTAACACTAATGGGGCTCAAAACACTATACAAACATCACTCACTAATTCATGCAGATATAAATATAATGCAGCTTTTCACTAATTAAAAGCCAGCTGTATCTTGGTAGATAAAAGTGGTAGGTAACACTAAACCACACACTGACCTCTAGGTTACATATGGACCATAGACTTTCCCTAAAGACTAAATACTGTATAATAATTTAAGTAAACTGACATAACACTATGTAAGACTATTTATATGGTTTTTAAAAATGCTAGTATGGTGAAAACCAGCAATGTAATAAATTAGAAGAATAGCATTCCCAGAGACTGAGGGAAACTTTAGAAAGATATTCTTTCTGCGCAAGAAGAGAATCACATTATAGGGGGGAAAAAAAATGAAAAAAAAACAAAAAAAAAAAAAAACCAAAACAAAAACCATCCAAGAAAAGAAAAAAAGAAAAAGAAAAAAAAAGGGAAGAAGAAACAGGTCAACTTTTAGATGTTGAAAGAACTTAAAAAAAAAAAAAAGGCAGCAAAAATACCTTTGTAAAAGGTCAGCTGCAGCTGAGTTAAAAAGCCTTTTGGGTCTGGACAATATAATTCCTCAGTGGATCAAAAATCATTTGCAATAGACACCACAAAGGAGAGCTGCAAGAGTACCTGTAATTCACGCTTTCACATACTAATGCTGAAAAGACTCTGAAAGGCTTCAAGTCACAAGACAAAAGCAGAAGCACAGATGGCCTTTCACAGCCACGTGGGCAAGAAACGTCTCTGAAGCTAAACCCCAGCTTGCCTCCTACTCAGCCCTACTCAAGGCATGACTCAGGTGCAGAACTACGGAGTAAATGACCTTGCATAAAATGAGAGGCTTCAATTCTGAAGCTCTGCTGCTTTGCCATACTTAGGGCAAGTACTGGAAATTAGAGATGTTAATGAAGAGAACTGCAGGAAAGAATAACACTCGGTACAGTAAGAAAGCCTCACACTTCCTAGAGTAGACTGATCCACTTATAAACACCTACAAATGAGATGCTTTATATTAGATATGGTTGTCTTCTTCAGTCTTTTTTCATCTGTTCTCCAAAAAACAGAGCATGTTGAGAATGGGTATGTGGAAAAGCCAGGGAGAAAGAACGATCCAGCCTTTTTACGGATGATATCGGCCAGTTCAGAAATACTCTCATTTGCAGAGTCAGGGGCAGGGCAGGAGCAGGCGAGGAACTGCATTTCAGATCACTTCCACTACAGGAACTGCCTGATAAAACCCAAACAGTGCAATACATAGATTATTTCCTATCTGGGGATACATTCAGAACCATAAGCCACTCTGAAAGTATCTCCAAGAAAGCTAACGTGGTATTATGTCTCCTAGTAAAGCAGCTTTTCGTGTCATCTGAGGAATGCAAAACTAAATATTAACCTCCCAATCAACTAATAATAATTGTCTACACTTCCCAGAAGGGAGATTCCAGAGTGTCTCCTTTGCCCCATATACAAACTGAATATTAAAGCCAATTTTGTAATTAGAATATTTACCTCATCTCAACCATACCTCTGATGAAGGGTTCAACGGGTCATTTATTTCATCTGAGATATGGGTAAGCAGTAGATCAGCAGAACCACAGAGGACACACCTATTAGTATATTTTCTTTTTTTTTTTCTTTTTTTTTNTCGATGCCATTTTTTTTTTTTTTTTTTTTTTAACTTAAACTTGAAAACACAACTCAAAGATTTTGGTCATTTAGCTATCTTGAGTCTTAATAATAAATCTTATTAAAATATTATAAGTGCTCTATTCCAGTTTTCTTGATCTGCCTTGCATTTTTCAAAGCCTACTTCTACCTTCAATCGATATGAAACATCAGATTCAGTTATTTGGGTTCTTTTATACCGCTTCAAAATCTCAATGTGACCAGCACGTTTCAAAGTGACATGTCAAAACACTCATACAACGTTGCTATCTATAATCAGGCAACAAAGCACTCGCTAAAAAATCACTACTTCAAATGCTATAAATATTCTGTAACAAGTTCAGCTTTTGGATTGCTTTTATTTACCAATAAACAACATCACTGCGTTCACTGCAATTGTTATCATCATGCTTGGACATTAGTAGGAAATATCCTGAAGGAAGAAATTTTCCATTAAGCTGATGAATCACTAGCTTTAGGGCTGAATTCTGATCTTTGGTGTGGCATAAACTTAGCCTCCACGGGGAGACTTCAAGCACTGCTTTTTTGTGCAAATTTGCCTTCAAGGTAGGATTCTCCACATTAAGAACATCCTCATCTTTTTTAGGACACTGACAACTACAGTTATCACTCTTGCCATTACTATTTCATAACTCTCATTCACAGGTAGGAGATAGCTTTGGGGCAGTCATATATTTCATTATCATGTATTTTTCATTGCAGCCTCGAACGTATGTTCATTTGGGAGAATAGAAGACTTGCACAAATTTGAATAAAGGAATATAAACCTGACACCTAGTTTTTTAACCAGAATAAAAAAAAAAAAAAAAAAAAAAAAAAAAGAAAAAGCAAGAACTCCTGCTCCCTGTGGCAACAGATCGTTATAATTTCAATGAGAAGCTCAAAGGAATGCCTTTTCTCCCTATGGGTTGGACTTGAGCTTACCTATAATGCCTTGAAATTGAAAGACCTGACATGCTTAGCAGTGATCGTTGGTAAAAGGCACACATTTCTCAGTGAACAATGCATAAAGTCTTGGTACTAAAGCAGGCAGTGACAATCATGCCCTCACTGTCAGTTCTGATGCTCATTTTCCAAAGAATGGCATACAAATCACAGTGTCAGAAATTATCACACTGGATTTCAGATGTGAGAGAGGAAAGTGCACAGCAAAAACACTGGAGTATGCATTTTCCTAAAAGGCCTGGAAGTCAAGGTACCATGGAATTATTATAAATAAGAACAATAAGCCCTCTTGTATAAAAAGTATGAACAACAGAGGTAAGACTAAAGAATATAAAAATATGGCTTTCCTGCTTACTCCTCCTCCCATTGTACTAAAGATAAGATGATTTGTGCTATCTTATAACGGAATTTTTCTATATCTTCTAAATCTATCTACTCCTTTTTAGGCAGGTCACTTTCAAACATATTAATTTAAATGTAATTATTTTAATGTATGTACCAAAGTAAGCATGTTCTATGAAATCTAGAATATAACAACTTAAATGAGTAACAACTCTGAATATGCTGTATATTTCAGAAGCACGGGACAGCACCTTGGAATACCCTTGGGCATCAAAAAGTGCGGCAACCAGGGGGTATTCTCTGAAAATGGAAATAGGTTGGGACATCTATAGGAATCTATCAAATTTTACCCACTTCGTTTCATAAAATTTTAAACGTATTATAGAATTAATTATTAATTCCAAGTACTAAATGCCAGTACCAAAAGATATAGGTTAATATTCAATATGTATTTTAATAAAAATGAAAATACAGTTGAAAAATACGACATCAGTTACAGATTAGAAATTCCTGTTCTAATGAAACTTCTCTAAGGCCTTAAAAATGTTCCCTATATGGATGTATCAACAGTCCTACTCTGACAGTCTTCCATAATAGAAGATACAATTTATATGACCAAAACTGTTCTTTCCTTCTTATAGGTTAGGTCAGCCTAAGAGCAAACTACCTCGGCAAAATGCCTCCCTTGTCTCTATAATAAAAAAAAGGTCAGAACAGGGCATTTGTCTTTATAACTAACACCCATTGCAGTGAGAAGGGGAAAAAAAACCCAACCAAACAAAATCTCAATAAAATTCAGGTCATATTGCCAAGAATCAGAATAAATCTGGCATGGATGCAGCCCAAGTTGTCAGTTCAAATTCAAAATGTCTCCAGCAAACATCAGTCAAGTAATATTTCAGTCTGTTTACAAATTTAGCCATTAGCCCATTTTGGTATCATTGGACTGCAAGAACGTACAAAAAAAATCACCTAAAACAAGTGCTAAATGGTGTTTTCCAATTAAATTTTCACATGCATAATTCTACCACACAACATCAAGAGATGCAACATTAAATAGAAAACATGGGAAATATACACGTAAATATAATTTTAGGCTGTGTACTTTCTGAAGCAAGTGGGGGCACGTGTCCTGTTTGAAAGTGTTCTCAAATTTCAGCTCTCTATTTTAAAACGGGAGATGAAATTGGTGGTTGGAAAAAGAACAGGTTATAGCTTACCCACATTTCCCAATGAAGATTGGGTTGGGTTTTTTTGAAAATACTTAAAAAAGAGCAGGCAAAAGATATTACAATCACTTTCTATGTTCTCCATCTGATGCATTCCACCTCATATGCCCAGAATTGTGGTGTGTTAAAATCCAAAAGGATTTTTTTTTAAATGATGTTTACATTCACATCTAAACATCCTTTCTTAGTTTTACAACAGTTTTCAACTGGATGTAGATATATATTTTTTTCTTTCATCATTGCTATTTAAAAAAAACCAAGCTTGACAACTGCCTTTATGCTGCAGTTTTAAACTCAGAGAGCTGCAGTTTCACACATTATTCTAAAATAACAAGGCATCACTGAAATAGGAATACTATCTAAACCATGTGGCAAAAACAGCTTACCAGTTTAAAAAGATATCTCCCTGCAAGTTTTATAAACTAATAAAGAACTGTTTTTCATATTTAAAACAGCCATAGGCATGTTCCTTGTTGCTTCTCTCTGGTGGAACCTACGCGTTGACCTTAGTCACAGGGTGAATTCACATTTTGTGCAGGTACTTACTCCACAAGAAGGGACCCATAATTCTGGAGCCTTCATGTTAGTTCAGTAAAATAAAATAAAAAGTGCTACTATCACTTAATACACGATCAATAACCACACAAGAAGTACTGCTCCGTTAGCCACGACTCCAGTCCACCATGGGACTACATGAAAGCAGTCTCCAGTAAATCACTTGTGCTGACTAGGGACACAGCTCTTGCCAGGAGATGCAACTGGTTGCTCCCAGTTAAAGCCTAATGAGTAAGACCTGCAGAGGAGCTGCCAACTTCCAATGGGGCGCGGCTGCTTTCATTTTAAAGAAACATTTATTTGTAATACTTAGTCCTTTCACTTAAACCACTCAAAAAATTCAGTTTTCTTTTCCTGAGGCTGTTGTAGTTTGTGCAAGAAGGAGTTTGTAAAACAATGACAAGAAATTACACTAAAAATAGGAAGAAAAGGAGCAAGATGCAAAGGGGAGATGGGAGAAACATTAAGAAAAATGAAAATTAAGCAATTCAGTGCATAGTGAAGAGATGGATTATCTGAATATGTGGAAACAGGAAAGTTAGATTTAGAAAGGATCTATAAAGAACATGTAGAATCATTAGAAATAAAATGGAGACCAGTACAAAAAAGAGGAAAGAACCGAACAGTGAAGCAAAGACAACTGTAAACAGGGAGGAGTACAAAGGACAAGAAGAGAAAACAGGTAAAGCAATATTAAAACTTATGGGAAAGGGCATCTTAATGTGGTACCACTCAGTTTTCCAATAAAAGCAGTGCAGCATTTGTCCGGAGTCATACGACACAAGCAGTTGACACCTGCAAATTAAAGTGCAGCGCAATACATCAAACTGAAAGGGTTCTAGGGAATAGGACAGTGAATGAAAACCTGAGACCTGTATTAAATTACAAGTTTGGCCATTATCTTCCTATGAGATATGAAAAATGGGAATATAATACCTCCTACCTTGTTGTGAGGATAAAACTCATTAATTATCATGAAGTGCTCACACATTACAGCGCTGTGGGGGAAATAAGCAGGTAGAATCTAATTGCTGTTGTAGGATAAAGAGTACAGAAGGTATACTACTGATTGATGGACTAAGGGGTTACAAATTGATTGTTTTATCTGAGAGACTGAGAAATCCAAAGGCCAAAGAATGATTGGTCTTCTCATGCCTTTTTTTTTTTTTTTTACATCCAAGCAAACACAGTCATTAGATTCAGAAAGGCCCATCGAGACTGCAGGTGAAAAATGAGAGAGAAGGATCTTCTGAATGCGGTACATAAACAGAAAGTGGGAAAGCAAACTACAGTGCAGTGTCTTAATACACCTCAGAAAAAAATACACAGAATTTAAGTTAACGGACTGTTCTTCTGCTAAAGCTATTATTTTAAAAGAATGAATGAAGACAATTAAAACTGGTAGGCACAACATCTGAAATGAATTTCTTCTAATTCTTCAACATCTGAAAGTTAAGATCTAAAAGCGCCCGTTATAGGAAGCTGGTCAACAGAGAGGAATACACAGCTAGGAGTGATTCAGCTGACCTTAGACACTTATCTCAAAATAAACTGAACGACTCTCTAGAGGTATCCACTGTGACTAGCTTAGATATCTAATTTTAATAAATAAATTTCAGCTACTAATTATTCCAACTTGTACTGAAAGAGAAATGTAATATCATGTCCTGTGATAAAATGAAGGCTCCCAGCATGGAGGAGAAAAAACTATGAACATGTAGAGACAGCAAAGAATGGAGAGCAAAAGCAGTTTTATTAGCCAGTGCTTCAGAGACAATTCCATTAAAATGAAAACGATGCCACCTAAGTCCTCTCAAGCATTTTTTCGTGCAGGAACAGGGGAGAAGAGTCTGTGGTGTTTGCATACATAGTTGAGACCTAGATGCAGGCTTTCTCAAAAAAATACAGTATCAGGTCACTCCCCATCTTACATCTTATCCTTATTGCTTCTTCTTTCAAGTTAGACTACTGATCACAATGACAGCACAGGCACAAAAACAGCTTTTTTCACACTCAATGTGTTTTATCAAAAAGTATGTAACTGATTCTTACCACCTAAACGAGATGGAAGCTATCGGTAAGGCTACCCACAACTTCCTGTTCCAAACAAAGTGCTGCAATTAGAATACAAGTTTTTCTTGGATTCCTAATCTGCATTCATCTAATCAGCCTCAACTTTACTGATGAAGGAAAAGAATTACTACATTTTATTTTTTTTTAAACACATATTTGCATAAAAATGTTAACAGTGAAAAATTCAAGACACATGGAAGAGACTTTTTTAGGAGGTGCATGTTACTGGTTCCTGAAATCTTGGGCCTTTAAAGGGATCCAAGTCTGCATGTATAAATTACGTCTCTAAAATAAATGTTCTTTTCCTACAATGCAGATGAGATTTACTTTATGTATTAAGAGTTAATACTGATATTGCAGCTGAAGGAGGATAACTTTTAACATCATTATGAAATATTCACCTTTTCTAAATATCAGGAATCAGAGATCCGTAGAATTGTTTAGATTGGAAAAGACCTTTAAGATCAATGAGTCCAACCATTAACCTAGCACTGCCAAGTCCACCACTAACCCATGTCCCTAAGTGCTACTTCTACACATCTTTTACATACCTCCTGGGATGGGGACTCAACCACTTCCCTGGGCAGCCTGTTCCAATGCTTGGTAACCCTATTGGCGAAGAAATTTTTCCTAATATCCATCCTAAACATCCTCTGGTGCAACTTGGGGCCATTCCCTCTTGTCCTATTGCTTGTTACCCGGGAGAAGAGACCGACCCCCACCTCACTACACCCGCCTTTCAGGGCGTCATAGAGAGCAATAAGGTCTCCCCTCAGCCTCCTTTTCTCCAGACTGAACAACCCCAGTTCCTCATCAGACTTGTGCTCTACACCCTTCACCAGCTTCGTTCCCTTCTCTGGATGCAAAGAAACAGAATTGGAGGATGTTTCTCTAGGATGAAGAAATCCAGCCCTTAGCAGATATGCTGAACCAACTGGCTACCAGCGGCTGAGGTACCTGAGACTGCCTCTCTTTTCATGGTGTAATTACTACTTATGGGGAACTTTTCATTCGTATCTCCTTAAGCCAAAGCATTTGTTCTGATCAGCTGCCCACAGAAGCTTAAATGACTGACAAAAAGCACACGCTTTTAAACAAACAGTTCTTATAAATACCGTACTTTCTTGGTACCTTTTCCCTTCACATTGTTTTCTAAAATTAGAATTAAATAAAGAGATTAAAAGCAAAACAAAACAAAAAGAAACTTCCTTTTTTTACCTTCTCCCTCTTTAACTCCCTCTTTGAGGACTATTAAGAAGGGAAGAAAAATAACTATTTCAACACATATAGCCTTATAGACATTCTGGGAAGTCAAACTGAACCACAGAATTAATGCTATATATTCGTATCTTATAAAATCCATATAGTACAGACCTCCAAAACATTCTTGCTTGCTAGGCCAAAACACCCATGCAAAAGTTAGTGATATTCAGTTGAAATTCTGCTCCTTCTGCTCATATGTGTAATTACCTAATAATTCACAAGGAGCGTGCTGCATAAACTAAGCATCTCAAGAATTGTACCAGACATTGGGAACTGCTATTTTGCTGTGCAACCTGCTTGAATTTTTTCTCAATAGAAAAAGTGAGGAAGTAAATCAATCAGGTTTGCAAGGCAATAAATACAATTAAAGAGGCTGAGATAACCCTAGCTCGTGTGTTAAAAAGAAAACAACAAAAAAAAAACAGGAAAAAAAAATCCTTTGGTGCTGTAAAAGACCGAAAAGGTAGCTTCCAGTCCTAGGACTGAAAATTTTCATTGTGATTCAAATAATTACAAAATAATAACTTAAGCTGGTGTTGAGTTTTACGATTGTACTCTGTGCTGCTGATGCCATGTTACAGTATTACTTGATTCTGGACAGACAGGCCCTGGCTCACAAGAATTGCTCATAACTCAATAATAAAGGTTATTATAAACTTCATTCCAACAGTTTAAAAAGACGGAAATAAAACTGTCACAGAAATAAATAAAGTTAAAAAGACATCTGGTGGAATAAACCTCCTTTTTTTTTTTTTTTTTTTTTCCTGGGGAAAAAAAGTCCTGAGAAAGGTTAAAGAAAATGAGAGTAACCTCTGGAACAGTATTTCCTTTCGTGCCTTGCCTACCCAATTTGGATTCATGTTGTAGTAGTGACCTCGAGGCATTTCCCAATACTATTAAATCATAACAGATAAAGCAGGCTCTTTTACTTCACACCATAATCTACCATCACCCTATGGTACATTTAGATTCAAAATCCAATTTTAAGCTTTGTACTCCTGTTTGAAGTGATTAGCACCTGCAATCCCAGTGACTTGAATCAGAAGAGACCAATATCTTTGGAATTTGAGTCAGTTCTAATGAATTTTACTTAAAGCATGCAAATTTTAAAAATCAGGACAGTAGACTTGTTTGTTATATATGAATTCCAGTACTCGTAACTCTAGATAAGCATATCAAATAGTTCTGCTTGACATGATCTATGTACCTTCCTTAATTGCCTTACAGCAGAAGCATCAATTACAATAGTGATGCCATCAATCTCTAAAAAATACTTGATTAAAAAGTGCAAACGAAGCATGCTGGCAATTCTGATTAATACATTTACAACATTTTTTTCTATGGTTCTATAAATTAAATCTATAATGAAGACAAGCAGTCGCATTATCTCAAGTGAAGGTGAGGATAACTTGCCTTCTCCCCAGCAGACATTAAGATTTTTAATAGTTAAAGCCCAATAGGAAACTTCAAACCACTTAAAGTAGGAGTTTTAGTAGAACCAGGAATTGAAACATCATACATTTTCTCTAAAACTTGGGAATGGATTTTCGATTTCCCCAAAGCTTATTACAGTGATATGAGTGAGCACAAAGTGCATGAAAGCAGTTATTCAGTAACATTTTACATCTGCTTTCCCCTCATGTAAAACATTTCTTACAAAGAATGCAGAATAAGATCATATGAGCTTGGAAAATAGGGCCAGAAAATCGCTCTGGCCGCTTTCAGAGTAAGGTAAATTATTTACATTTATCATTTTGATTCTACAGTCCTATAATTATGATTTTATTACATTTCAAAAAGTGAATGATGCTGCTGTCTGGATCTTTTTTCTCCCAGCACATTCCCTGCCTGATCAGTAACTCAGACTGTACAAGGGAAGACAGACACTGAGAATTAGAACATAAAATATTATCTGACTCTTGAGGAAACTTTTGAACATTTCTAAGTTTCTCACTTCTGCAAAATATTTAAATGCTAGTCTTAGAGTTTCATTATTGTTTTCAACCCGCTAATTTTCTGAGATTACAGGAAATGAAACAAAAAGGAACATTTTACTTACATCATTCTGATCATCTTTTGCATTGTAATAGATTATATCGTTATTCTGTAAGAGAAAGAAAAGTAATTTTGTGAGTTTGAAAGTAGAGAATAAAGTTTACTGGCAACAATTTGTACTAAAATACATTTTAAAATAAACCCACATTTCTTTATGTATTCTCTTTGGAATATGATGGAATCGGATCTTTGCTTGTTCTCGGTTTCTTTTCTTTTTTTTTTTTTTTTTTTTTTTTTTCCCCATGCTCCTGTTAAACCACATTAATTTAATGCTTCTTCCCTGGTAAGATACAAAAGTCACTTAAAAATCCAACTAGAAAAGTACAGACAATGTTGGATAAAATCCAGAGCTCATAAAAGACTTCTGTAAGCCATTTCTTTTACAGACATAGGACGATTTCACTCTGCAGTTAGGTGATTTATGCACCATGACATCTAGCGGGCAATAGATATAATGATGCATGGGCATTGCTGAGTGGGTTGAGTACTTGTTGCACACACGTTTGTTGTTTTATTCGCCTCCCACAGTGAAAATAAGATCTGGGAAAAAGCATCACAGGAGAGTCTGGCTGTTGTAGCACAGAGTGGATCCTGGCAACTCTGTGGAAATACCGTACCATGTAATTCAAGCAAAGGACCGAAGGAGAAAATTACTAGTTTCCATTGCAAAATCAATCAGAAACTTCACTGTAATGTCTATAGCGGCTTGAAAATTGGTATACTTCCTAAGGAACATGTTTTTCTTTTCTCTTGAGATATTTCTGAACCGTTTAAAAGCCCGAAAGATTTAGGCTCACTGTGGTAGCTTTCCACTAAATATAATTGCTGTAATGTGTCCTATATTTGCTTTTATACTTTTTTGAATGAAAGTAAGCAATTGTTATGTGCATTTCTGTATGAAAGAAATATATCCATGTATGTAGCATTTTTTAAAATTCCCTTTGCAGATTGTGAAAAAAATAAAGAAATGGAGAAGTTACTTTTCTTCATGCCCAACATTTTGTTTAAAATAGGCAAAAGCTGTTAACCTCTAAAAATAACTTTAATTTATATTTTCAGTTATGTTTATGGTAATACCCTTGGACTTATGTATCTAAATAAAAAGTTGACCACAAAAAATAATTTTTCTTTTATAAATGCCAACAGGAGCGAATGACTTCAGTAATAATTTTTCAAGTGGGTACGCCAACAACCGTCATTAATTGCACTAAAAAGTACCATGACATGTGCTACAAGGTAACGCAGTTCACCTTTATAAACCATCGTTTTTGCTCACTTCATAAATAAGGACATTGTTCTTTCTCTTTTGTGATCTTTCTGAGATCCAAACTTGAAATATATTATAGATGAGTTAAATGCCATTCTGAGGTAAATGCTATTAACCTTAACTCATCCTCTCCCTCTTTCTCTTAAAAAGCAGTTTTCCACTTTTCCATCAAGAAACTCTTCTACCCACCATTCAGTTGGTTTTGTATCAGTATGTGGGTAACTCAGCCAGACCACAGGGTACTACAGACACAGAAGGAAGTTCCTTTCGTCATTGAAGACTTGATTGTTGCAAAGAAAAGACCATGTAATGCTTGTGGAAGCCTTCAAGGAAGGATTCTTGGGAATCTCTTTACTTTGTACATGGTTGGGTACAAAATAACTGTTCTGTAAATAAGTTGATCTGTTCAAAAAGCCATGTGATTCTTTAGCAGGCAACATTTAGGGCTGCAAAGGATACAGCTCTGAGTGGTACTAGCTGGAAATGTTATCACAAGTGTTTTCATCACAAGAGGATCTGTTTAATTAAAACAAACAAAAAAAAAAGTTGTTTCACTTCAGAAGATGAGGGAAAAAGTAATCCTCTCACCATACCACTTTGTGTTGTGGTATGGTAAGGTGTATGGTATGGTATGGTATGGTATGGTATGGTATGGTATGGTATGGTATGGTATGGGAAGGGAAGGTCCCCTGCAATCTCTTCCCTAGAAGCTTTTGTTCAGCAAAAATGAGACCAGGAAAAGTAATACAGATATCCCTATCTGCGCATATATATATATA
>VXBH01001044.1:650257-698777 GCA_013400035.1 Rynchops niger
TTTTTTTTTTTTTAGGCTATATGTATCTTGTAGCTCAGTACCCTGCCTGGAGATATTACCTATATAATGCATAAACTAACACTGACATTGGTCATATGTCATTGCTCTTAATACACAGTCCTGGGACACACTAAATGCTGTACAGTTCACAAATTAGATTCATGGATCAGTTAAATCTTTAGAGGATAATTTTTCATAATTTAACCACTTCTGGCTGACAAGAACAAATTGTTTTGTTGCTGGTTTAAAAGCAAGTTGTTTAGTTATTTATTCACTTCTTGACATAACGAATTTGAATTTTCCAGCTGTTATACATTTCTGCCACCAGGTAATACTGCACACTTATTCAGTAAGCCTAAAATAGAATGTAAATATCCTAGATTTATGTTTTTTTTTCTTTATCCAGTCATGCTATGAGAGAGAGGAGTACACACTCGCTGTTATTTCTGTTCATGAATGAAGGGATTTAGTAAAACAGTCCTGAAGCTAAATTTATGGCATAATTACTCTAGGAGACCATATACATAGATTAGAAACTTTAGCATGGTATCATACAAGTTTACAAAACTCATGCAGTTGGAAAAGTGAAGGGTAATTTTCACCATCATTAATTCCCCTTTCAGAGCAGTTTCAGTAGCTGACAAGGATATGCAAGGCATGCAAAAATTACGTTAAGGACCAGGCCATGAATGTTTTATTTGTGAGTCTCACTATTTTCTTCTATCCTAAAAGTCTTTTTTCTCACACACTTTCATTTCCATTATTATCTGCTGAAGTTAGATTGTTCCATTGTTGTTATATTGCTTTATTTCAATAGTACTTTGTTTCCCAGCTCTGGGTATAAAATTATTCCAATGGGAAACACTACCTATGGGGTAGTACTAATGAATTCCTAAATTTCATCACACAGAATCCAAAGTTTCTGGTCTTTATGATCTCTATGCCTAGAGACTTGAAGAAACACAGATTCATCAAATGGAAGAAAAGCATGGGAAAATATAATCTTTCATCTACAGATGAAACTTGGATTCACACCTATGCTAACTTACATTTTCTGTACAGAGTAAGTTTACAGACTAGTAAATTCAACTCGTTAAATGCTTCATCTCAACTCAGGATTATGTCAATGGAGCTGAAATTGGCTTGTCATCACAGGAAATAATATTTTTTTTTTTCCAATCAAAGTCTTTGAAGAACAACACAAAAGGATTATATTGCAACAAGGCATATCAGACTCTGCAAACAATTACGCATAGTAAATTGTGGTAATATATCTATGCTATTTTGTTGATAAAAGCTATACATCTTCCTTTACTCTACCAAGTGCCAAAGATGAAAGCTCCTTCTCATCACTGCCACATAATGGCTTCTGTAGGAAAACTCGCTCTGTAAATCCTATGCTAGAATTCCAAGAATTGTCCATGAAAATATGGACCCCATCAACTGGTCAAACCTTTTTTTTTCAGTGGAAACATTGTAGGTGTGATTTTTGAAGTATCTGCTTTCCCAAAAGAGGCGTTTGCATTTCATTCATGAAAGCAAGCAAGCAAACAAACAAACTCCTGGAAATCTTAAGATTTTCAACAAAGATCTAATGCTATCTATTCAGAAGTCTTACTTTCATGGAAGCTGTGATTAAGATTCCTTAAGCCCCCAGGTCTGTATGTGAGGCTTCCTAAGGAATCTACCTAACTTAGATCCTGCAATGTAGTCCAAAGTAGGGTTAGGCAAGCATGGGAGATTGAAGGCCTAAAATCAGTTCTAGAACTTGGTGAGATACTGTAATGAACTACCTGAATATATATATATATTTTTTTTTTAACAGGGGGAGGGGGATAACCCAATTTTCTGCAGCTTTTCACACAGTAAGAAATTAATGTAATGTGTTCATTTAGACAGACATCACAATTACCCTTTTTTCCTGGAAGTAGCAGTTCTGAAACAATTGTAGATAAAATGTGGAAGAAAAAAATAATACTCTTTTCCATGAATTTATTTGCTACAGAGACGCTGTGAGATAATGGACTGCCTCAGAAAAGAAAACAGAAGAGTTTTTGTTAAAGGTCTCCATACTTCAAACATTTTCTTCAACGAACCACCGGAGGCAAACCTAAAATTACTGTATTAGGTTGTACCGCAAATATATATTACTGCATAATTATCAATGCATGTTTTATAATTTAAAATTAAGGCCAAATATGATTATTTGAATTTTGTTTTAAAACAGCACCCGTCCCATAACTTCTAAGTACTTTATACAAAATTCGCTAAAGCGACAAAAAAAGAGGCAAAGTATAAATGTTCTTTTATATTGCAGTTAACCGGCTAGAAGTGATACCAACAAGGTTGATTTTGTTCTGCAAGCAATGAAGTACAATAAAAAATGCAATTGACTGTTCAGTTTAAAAATAAGTCCTTAGAATTACAGATAGAAATTTGGAAAGCATTTTAAATTCATATTAGTTCCACACATTTTGAAAAGACATAGAACACAAGTGAAAGAACTGGGAGTCCTGTTGCTCAGCACAAAGCAATAAAAAATACTAATAACACTGGTTTAGTTCCATATAATACTGGTTTATGTCTGTGTTCATAGACATAAAAAGAAATGAGTGTAAATGCCTATAAATGCTTAATTAAGTGTTGGTAAAATTCAGGTGCTTTAATTTTAAATAATATTTTCTTGTATCCCCTTGGATAAAGGTGTATTAAAAAAGGTCACCCTAATACCTTCAGGGTAATTAAGGTTTAAACCCAACTAATAAATCCTATGACAAATAAGCCAGGTAGTTGTAGTTTAATCCCTTATATAGTCTGACATGCAGTTTAAGGCACAATTACATACTTCAGAAAAGAAAGCTAAATGTGGCCTACTGCAAATAAGAAATTACGTCTCTTTCTAAAGAAAATTCCTTAGGGAATAAAAGTTTGCAAATAGGGGAAAAAAAAGGAAAGAATGCCAACTACTATGACCTGGTTTTTGTTCGTTTTGTAATTTTCTCTAAGTGAAATGGCAGAGGCAAAATAAGTGAAAACATTTTTGTCCCTTCCATATCCATGAGTGGAAACACTGATTTACCTCCTGTCTTTAAAGTAAACACAAAGTCCAGCAATAGAGTAAATTAGTTGCAGCTACTGTGTCTGAACGTGGGCTGTAAGAAATGGGTTAGAAATTGCTTTTGAAATGGGATCTTGAAACAGGACTCAGGAAAAAGATCTTTTAAAAATCAAACTATTTTTAATAAAAAAAAATGACAAATATCAAGCTGTTCAATAACATCTCAGTCTCGAAATACTTCCCCATCTTACCTATAATACAGTCAAATGGGTCACTTGCGTTAGACATTTTTCCCCAAAATATAATTTGGTTAAAGAACTACTTTCTTAGAATATTATAGTTCATATATTAATTAAAAACTTCCAGGCCTGCATTATAATTTATGATAAGCCTTTTTCATCGGATTTATGTAACGGGCTTTTCTTAAGACTCTACTGAGACTAATAACTCAAATGAAAAGATCAAGGTGAAGATTAGAGGAAATAACATAAAGGAGGATTGAAGGTGCCACATACCCTTTGTCACAGAACACGTTTTCTTTTCAAAGATGAGAAAGATCCATTTATTTAGCATTCATTTACACGTTATTCCTTCACTAACATTATCAGTCTGGAAACTATCAGATTTATAGACATATTTCATTAAATGGTCACTTGCCCCTTCACAGATGCATCAGAGTGATAAATAAAATGAGTAATTTATTAATCATCTGAATGCTAGACAGGGGGACTAAAACATACGCCCCTCATATAAACAGATAATTTATCAGATAAGAGTAATATACAGACCCAGATTACAGATATAAATATACTATATGAAAAATGCACTTTCAAGCCCTTGACATCAATCCTGATGCAGTGCTGACAGTGGACAGAATTCAGGGACCTGAATTAAAAACTGAGATCATGGCACAGTTCGTTGAAGTCTAAACTTGGAAGAATCTAAAATTCTGTAAGTACCTGAGTTTCCAGCATTAATATGCTCTAGGTCTCTTGTTATCCTATTTCTATATGGACCTTTGAAGAACCTTAGGCTTCACATCTCAGAGAATTTTAGAGCCTACTTCACCTTCACAGAGTCAGGACCCATAAAACGAAGACTCTGCCTCCTGTAACTTGAGGTACTTCCTGTCATCTAATACATCTTTCTTTTTCAATATATAATAATCAATGACAGCCAAATATATTACATTAATTAAGTCACAATTAGCAGACGGAATGAACACTTGCTCTGCTCTCAGCTCCTCTTCTCTCTTTCCTTTCTCCTGGTCATGTGAATAGTATAGTTACAGGGCTTTTCTGTTTAGAAAAAAATATTATGAACATTATTCTGAACTCCAAATTATTACTGCATTAAAGCGTATCATATAGCAAAACCAACATTTGCTTCCTCACATTGACTGATGATATATTTTTTTGCAATATATTTAACGTGAACGGTCCAGCTAAAACTCAGACTTATACAATGACAATAAAACTATGAAAAAATCAAACCTGAAATTGTTATGAAGAAATACATGAAGATAGCATGTATTTAATAAATGCAAAAAGTATTTAAATGCATATCCTATATACATTGGTGGAAAGGTAAATTATTTTGACAAAACATGGCATTTTTAATGGCTTAAGGCAGGCACAATATGAACATACTTGTAACAGTAAATATGTTTTATAAATGGGAGCTCCAACATTATGCTATTACAACTTCTGAACATTTACAGCTCACAGGAGCATCATGAGCTTGCCTTAATCAAGAGTCAAGTACAAAAAGCCAAGGGTACAAGGCTGAGTGTGGTGAGCTACGGCACACACGGCAGTGCAAAGAAGGAATGAGTATAACGAGCCTTGGATCTTTACACTGTGAATCACTGGATAACAACACCTGAGATTCTGGAAGAACATGGTATCATCACGGGCAGATTTGACTGGCATCCTGTGACACCCGTCTATAAAACTCCCAGTAACAGAAACGGCAGGGAGACGCTGCCACGTGGGTGTCTGACATGCCAGGAAAGCCAAGCATCCAGGTGGAACCAGCCCACACCAGTCCCAAGCCACTGCCCAGAGCCCAGAACTGGGACCAGCCAGAGCAAACCTCCCACATAGCCCAGGCTGGGCTTTGCCAACTCACCGGCACCGTGACCAGGGCAGGTCTCGGCTGACTCTGTGCACGGGCAGTCTGCGTGCAAGTATTGCACTGCCGCAGCCCATCCATGGCTTGGTCCACTTAACATGAGCTGTGCGGTGTCATGTTGTCTCATGTTCCTTTTCTCACCGTGACAATAGGCAATTACATGCTGATTTTAACCACACTTGATTTAATTTGTCTTGTGCAAATTATAATTAAGAAAGCTGAGTAAGAAGTTATTTTTTATATCACATTCAAAGCTCAGGAGAAAACCCTACTATTTTATTACAGGGTATAATAAGTAGGCTCTTGTGTTAATTTATTTTTTCCCCCACAATGTCCATATTATGCTACATTATATAATTAGTTAGAAAAGAGAGAACTGACGTGTATTAAGGTTGCATGCACAGCCTCAAAAAGAAGCATAAACTATGCTAGAAAGAGTATTCTTGTCTTCAGATCTCTAGAATTGATCATATAAACTGTAAAGAATAGGAAAAACTTTTCTATGTTAAACAAAATTCCCCAACCTTCAGATAATTTTCATCATAACAATTGTTATAACAAACTGCCATTGGACTACTTAAGCTGTCAGGATGATATTGAACTTCCTGAAAAAAATTAAGAATGCATTTTAAATACTAACTGTGATTTGGCTGTAGGAGTAAAAGACAAAAGTGACTGGATACGTCAGGTTAAAGGTAATACAGCTCCCAAGGTGATGAGAAACATGTTAGACAAACAAACACCTGAATCAGAATCTAGAGATCTGTCTGTTCTTCTGAAATAATACCACATACGCCATGAATAATTTATTTCTAAAGACATCCTATAGCTCAGTGGTCTGTGATCAGAAGGCAATCTCTGTTGGACATGCAGATAACTGGCAATATAACAATGGAATTTTGTCAATTTGTGGACTGGTAAAGATAGTTTTATCTTTATGAATTGCTTTTAACTTTGGTGATTTTTTTAAATTTTATTTATTAGTGCAACTAGTGGACTAAAGAAATCAAATGTTGCAACCAAGTAAGTATTTTTTTATTGCAAAACATCAAAGGATAAATACTTCATGCAGAAATGAAGTATTAGTGACTGAAGATCTAATAATGCAAAACCACATTGATATCACTCTCTGGTATAGTTGATTATATCACATAATGACTGTCATTTTGGTTAGTCAAACTGGAATTTTCTCTTCAAGGATGATGTTTTGATCTACAGCAAAACCACATGCATCACTATGCAAAGGTATATGCCACCATTAACCATACACTACACTACAGCTACAGCTCAGCACATCATAGTGACTGTACATGGAGACAGATGCCAAAACCACATCATTTGACACTTTTAGCCTTTCAGAATTCTTCTACAGCACTCCTGCAATGGAAGACTTTTTTCTTGTTAAATTCATCAATCCCCTTCCTATTGGTACAATATTTGGTGAATACTTGTTTGTACCTACAAAATGTAAAGAAAACCCTCTAGTTGGCAGGTACCGGTAGCGTGTTCAGGATGACCAAGACAAGCAAGACTAATTCAAATGGAAGATTTTCTTTGTTCTTAAGAACAGAATTATTGCAGAGTACCTTTCTCTTTCTAATAAATACTAGACATGTCAATATAAGGTTCTCTGTACCTAAAACTATCAAATGATCTCTCCCCCATTGGCTATGCAACCTTTTACCTTCTCTTACTGCACATTTTCATATTGAATTGAAAACCTGACACAACAGATATCAACAGTGACAGGCTACTGAACAGAACTGTACTCTAAATAAATCTAAATGTCTTAGACAATAAAATAAAAATGTCCATAAATATTTTTTTGTTCCCTTTTTCAGAGAAGAGGTGAGTTTAGTAAGTTAAGGAGCAGAAGCCTACAACAACTTGGGAAGAAGGATCAGGACATCCCTTGGCAGCAGAACTTAAGCTTCAAAGCTCTTAGATTTTATTTACTTCTTTATTTTCAGCAGATCAAAGTGAGGAAATTTGCCTGTATTGAGCAGATGGAGAAATCTGTCATTTCTGAAAACTGAATTCCCCACGTAGTCTTTACTGGGAGAAGAGAAACAGAAACAGGCTTTCTATTGGGAAAGGCTGTTGCTTTTCTGGCAGTCTGCAAACTTTGTGGGTTTTGGTTTTAGTTTTCTCTCAAGTAAAAAGCACCAACTGATTTCAGAAACATTATGCTTACTTGCACCCTATGTGTACCCAGTAGCTAAACTACCGGCCAGGACCTCTCTATATGGTAAAACTATGGAGAAAAACCTTTGGGATAGGCTGTTATTTCCACTTTTGAAAGGAAATATTCTGTAAAACAGCTCAAAAAAAAAGGCTATAGACATTGACTAAGCTTCAGCTCCAAATGCCTTCATGGTGAGGATTTAAAGAACCAGTGGCAGGATCCCTGGTGCAAACCATATCAGTAGTAACCATTGGGGCAGGATAAGAAGCTCTTGCTCTTATGTCATCCCAATTATTTTAAGAGTTGATTACTTGATTGTCTGACCCTGCAGTCACTTGAAAACAGAGTTGAAAGGGCTTTAATGTCCTTTACTGAACTTTTAAAATTGATGTTTTGCAATTTTAAACATTGTGGATGGGGTTTGTTTTGGAAGAAATATATCATATAGAGGCAGCATAGCAAATGCCATCAACTTTGCACACAACTCTCTTCACCCCACACTATGTTCCAAAGACTTTTTCAAACCATTTTATTTCAGTCTGAGACAAAACTCACCGAAGTCAACCACACAGACCCTGGAACAAGCCCAGTATGGACATTTCATGTTTTGTGTTATGAATAGGAAGTCACAAATAATATTACTATAGTCCCAATGGATACAAATACCAAGAATCAATATCCGCTCCCATTCAAGTAGAAGAAAGATTTATATTATGCCTCTGGTCTAACCCGGTAGGTGGACAACAAAAGGTAACAACTCAGAAAGCTATTCTCTCCCTCTTTTTCTTCCAGCCAAAACTCTCTCAATATTCTTACCACCTTCAAAGAATGACAAAAAAAAAAACTAGGATTTTATGTACATGCATGTGTCATAAGTGATCAGGAGAGAAAATGAAAAGGACACTCTTCTGGAGTTACCAAGTTTAAAAGAAGAAGTTGCATAGATAAAAAGATAAAATAACTATTTTCTATATTCCTTCTCCAGTCCTCTAAGTCAAAAGCAAGGCAGGCAGACAATCCTGAGAGAGAAAAATCTTTTAAATCCTTTTTAATTTTGGTAAATATATTCTTCCAAAAGGTTCAGGAAGCTGCTAATCTTCTCATCACAGTAACTTCCTCAAAGTATAAGCAACTGTGAATGGCTTCTTTTTATAAGGCAAAACGCAATTGATTACAAAGCAGATTTCCAGGTGGGAAAATGAAATTAATTTGTTAGCAGCTAATTAACCTCTATCTCACACTATCCTATCTGCTTAATTAAAGCAGCAAAGTATGTTCATTTTAATTTATTCAGCATTACTTTCTTTAGTTGATGGAAGAACATAAAAAATAAAAGAATAACAAATAGAATTTATCTCTAATGATTGCAGATTATCTAGATTGTACATTCTAGGACCAGTATAGGATAGGAGGCTAGTTAAACAGTTTGGACGTGAATATTTCTCAGATTTGTAGGATATTGGCTGGCATTCTGAATTCATTCTTACATAGGTGCTAGGATGTAATGAACTGGGCTACATTTATTTATATCTCTTACATTATCATAAATGAATATAGAAAATATGCCAGCTCTCCAATTCCAACAAATCTCCAAAAATCTTTGAAGAAATATATATTTTTTTTTTAACAAGTAATGCGCAAACCTGTAACACAACCTTTCCCAAAGAATACCAGTTTACATTTGTTACATTGCTACTGTGTTCTATTCATCATAGCCAACAAATAAAATCATGTTTAGGAATGTGGCAATCAATGGTTACAAAATATTTTAAAAGAATCAAGCCTTTAGGCACATGGCACTAGAGTGGAGTGAAAACTGGAGAGGGTAGTTGCTCAGTTATTCATACTGGGGTCTGAAGACATCAGGTCTTTCCAAGGCTTATCCAAACCTAGTTGTGCCCTGCGGTGGGAGCCAGCCACAGCAGTTCCTGGGCTATCTCTCTTGGGCTTCATCATCTCAAACTCCTGAACCTAGAACCTGAGGATAAATACTTGCATCTATCTTAAAAAAAAATATATTTCTATCTCTTTCTGCATGCAGATTCATAATTATTTAGCCCACACTTGGAGCCAGTCAGAAGCTGCTAAAATTAATTAGTGCTGAGCAGAGACATAGCTGAAGAAAAAGTGCTGATAGATCACAACAGGAGACGAGGACTTTCAGTGAAAAAGAGAAGGAATGATTTGCGTACCACTTGCATTTTTACCAAATGATAACCAGGTAAGATACAATACATAAAGAATGAACTCCACAAAAGTGAAGTCCACGAGCCATGACTGCCAGTATTACACAAGTAAATTTATACTATCCTAACCCCTCTGGCTTTGTAATGTATTAAACAACTGATGGACATAAGTGACTGAATTACAACTTTTCTATTTAAGCAATTATGATTGACTATGTAAAATACAAAGCATATTCTTAAAGAGATTTCTTTTTGCTTCTGGCAATAAAATGGACTCTATTATTCTATAAGCAAGATTATTCTCCCTTTCAGTTGTACATTCTTACCGTGAAAATAATCTAAATATATCCAACGTAAGTTTAACAAACTTATTCACAAGCAATATCATGAAGCTTCCCTGCAGCTAGTGGAAATTCATTGACACAACGGGTCGGACACAAAACACATTTTTTTAGACCAGAATACATTCTTTGAACTTTTATTCAAAGGCTGCACACTGTGTTTTAAACCCGTAATTTAAGCTCCTACTTCTTTGGTAACTGGACAGCAGTTAATAACAATAAAACAACAACTAGTAGTAGGAAAACAAATAAGTCACAAGAATTTGCAAAATGTTGCAGGAATTTTAAATTATCAGTGCTGGTAATTATTCTTAAACTTGACAATATAATGAGGAAATTGGTAGTTGGATTAATTTTCAGAAGTCTAGGAATCGTGATCTTAAAAACTATGAAGGCAAAGAGCTTAAACCTAAAGACAAAATTTGTTTAAGAGTATGTTCATTTCAGCAAGAAATCAAGAAAAACGAAAAAGCAACAACATTTCAGTATATCTTTGGCTCCAAACAAATGAATTCATTTGAATTTATGGTTTGATCCATGCTGATTATTTTATTAAATTACTAAATATAATATATAGCAATATGTATGAAATATATAAATTAATAAAATGTAAAAATGTTTTCCTTACTGAAATATTACCAAACAAAACCAAATAAACATTATCAAAACAATATTTCTTTCATCTTACTGTCAAATCTTTAATTTTTCACAGAAAAATTAGAGATTTAATACTGATAGAAATTGTTTTCCATGGAATACCAAGTACTACAAAAAATATGTCTTCATCTTACTTTATTAAAAATGCTTTGAAATGGGAGATGAAAATGTCGAAGACTAATTTTTGTATTTACATACATACGTATGCTTTGAGAATATATCCAATGCTTGAAACATTTCCACCGAAACAGAAATTTCCTCCTTGATTTTTCATTATTCTCTATTTCTCTCTTCACAAGTAGTATATGGAAAGGAATATGTTACAGAAAGTCACTGTAACTCAATTCTAAGCAAGCCACACAACATTAAAATGTCTTCGAAGAATCTCACTGGAATATACAAAATGCCTACATTTTCCATAGTTTTCCTCAAATTGCAGAAGCAGACGGCTTCATAAATCCCTTTCTTTCCTGTTTTTTTCCATATGTAAAAACTGAAATACACAGAGATTGTAACTTGTATTTCTGCAGGGAAATTAAACACACACTATTTTTTCCTTAGTATTACAATACTGTGTAACACGGGAAAAATGAATTTTCATATATAAATTAGGAAAGTCTGATCCAAACTTTGGTTCACATCTTACAGAGCTGACACTGACCTGTGAAGTTAATGATCTCAAATATATTTTTAAAGGCATTTGATTTCTTTTCCCATCTGCATCTACTCTTCATTTGACTTATTCAATCACTTAGTGTGTATCCACAAAATAAAATGAGTTATAACATACAAAAAAGCAATTGCTATAATTTATCAAAATTGCAGGAAAATTAGAAAAAAACATCTCCATTTCCTCCTAAGTGTGAAAAGTACCTTTCCAAAAGGTAACAAAATCCAAAGCATCTCAGGCCATGTCTTCTTTTCAGATGGCTTTGTTTCACGCAAATCACAAATGTGTCTGGCATATTGACTTTTAATTACATTAATGGGCTTCTTACAAATTTAAATCTTACCTGTTTTGTTAAGCTTTTACTTTAAATGGTTTTGCTAGATCTCTGATGTATTAGAAGGAAAGTAATTGTGGACAGCAGTTACCAGGCTTTAAGAAATATCCCATGTTTACCCAATTAACAAGGAATCATAATTTAATTATTCAGCTTTGACATCCGTTTTGTGCATGTCTTGCACCCAATCAATGCAATAAAGCAAAGCTCCAGGAGTAAACCTTATTTCGGAAGCAGTTCAGCAGCATGAGACAAGCCAGCAGCTGGAAAATGTCATTCATTTTACTATTTAACATAAAATGATGAAGACTTTTCCAGTTAATCACTACAAGCAAAAGGATCGTATCAAAAATAATTAAAACATAATTACTTTTCTTCTTAATTATTGGATATATTATGCTGGTGTGCTGGAATTCATGCAGAAGAGCAGTAAGATTTAAGAGCTGTATCAACATCTTGCTGGTTTTCATTCTCCATCTTAACAACTGCACTAAATGAAAAGTTATTTGTGTTTTCTTCCACGGATCACAGCAGGGGGGTTTGCTCACCGTTTGTTTGATGCTTGTGCCACAAACTGCAAAGAAATACAGAGACCCCCAAACTTCTCAATAAGCTGGTACAGATAAATCAGCAGGGTAAGGCGCCTGGATGAACATTTGCACCATCACGACCACAAGCTGCTTTTTTCAGAGAACCTCATACATCTCTTGACAGCGAACTGTGCAATTTAAAAAGTCTTCTTTTTGTTTTTTTTGATAATGAAAAGATGTGACTTCTTTTCACAACCCAGTCCTATCATTTCCTAGACATAGTAGATCGGCCTTTCTTGTTTTTGCTTTTTGCCAGAGTACTATGAAACACAGATGAAAACTACCAACCCAAGTGTTCTTTGAAAATGGGGAACAAACAAAAATGAAGGAAACCAGATGCTAGCTACATCCTCCAGTGCTTTTGTGGAAGATGCTAAAAGAAAAACATACTAAACAAAACAGAACAGTCCAGGACACAAGTACGAGGGGAAAAAAAAAAAAAAAAAGAAAAACAAACAAACCCAAAACCAGATTCTTCTTTAATTGTCTTGTGTTTTCATATAACTTATGTAAACTAATTTGTAACAGTAAAAATTGAGAAATAAATAGTAAAAGTAGTAACAGAAAAAAGCAAGATGCTCAAACACAAGTTTATAGGAAGAATAACAAGCAAGATTAGACATTGATGCTGCTAAAATACATTATGGATTATTTCATATTTTTGTTTGGCAATTAATCTGGAACGGTGCATAGAACTAGAGAAGTGGATTGTACCTTTCTAAACCTGGCTGTAGTCTTTTCTTTTTAGTTCCCTTCAGAGAAATACTTTCTTTTATTTATTTTTAGTCTCTTCTCTCTCAGTAAAATTTCTTCACTATGAGGGTGGTGAGACACTGGAACAGGCTGCCCAGAGAAGTTGTGGATGTCCCGTCCCTGGATGGGGCTTCGAGCAGCCTGGTCTAGCGGGAGGTGTCCCTGCCCACGGCAGGGGGTTGGAACAGGATGATCTTTAAGGTGCCTTCCAACCTGAACCGTTCTATGATTCTATGAAAATAGGGGTAAAAACTAATTATATCCTATATACACCCTGCAGTGGTAAACCCAGTTGGGACCCAATATTTGCTAACATCCACTCATGGACAAGTAGTTTCCCAGGGCCCTGCAGGCCCTTGTGTGCCTCCTGGCACCGAGCAGTCCCCGGGCCTCCCCCACCAACCCATGGGCCCGGGAGCCCTGTTTCAGCTCAGCCTCGGTCCCCGCCCCAGTGACGGGCTAGGAAGGCCTGTCGCCAGCCCTGCCTCTGGCCCCATACCCTAGATGGACCTCTGTCCTACAACAGACCCCTTCAACATACACTGCAGATAAGCTCAACTCCAGCTCGTCTTGCCCTGAGCCCCTCCCCTTTCCCTTCTGACAGTAGCCCCTAGAGGGACCCCGGATTCCGTTCTTCACTCACTATGTCTAGAACCATCAATGGATGCTCTTACCAGCACCCAGCTCTACCCAGCCACATGGGGCTGCATCCATGGGTGAGGGCACGGCCTATACTGCGTCACCTCCTGCTCCAGATGTCCTGCTTTGGGAGCAGCCGGCCCTCACTGCTCCCTCACCTAGCTATACTTCAAGTCTGCGTTCTCCTTACTTCCCAGCTTTTTCTAACCCTGCTGTAGCCACTTTCCAAAGCTCTTTTCTGAGCCTAACCCAGATTTTAAGTAAATAATTGTGCTTATCTTTGCTTACTATCATTTTACCCCAAGGTCATCCATCACTCATATCATATTCTCTGACATAACAGAAGATTAATATTAGGTAACGGGGAATTTTGCAAATGAACTAGAATAAAAATGTTTAAAATACTTAAAATAACCATTTTCTGCCTTAAAGAACTGCATTAAACCAGTATCAACACCTTGATACTTCATTTTCACTCTACCATCTTATTTCACTTAAAAAACTGACAATGTGATTTTGTAAACTCAGGTCACCCAGTTAAGTACAGGGCAGCTTTAATATGACTCCAGCTGCATGCTCTTGATGAAGAACAGAAGCTGTCTGTTGTTTGTTTTCTCGTTTGTTTTCCTGTTTTGTACTTTTTTTGTGTTTGGTGGTGGTTGTTGTTTTTTTTAATTGGAAAGCGACTTTGAACTATCTGTGCCAGCATTTTTCCCCAGACTGATTTCCATACTTATAAAAGAAAGGCCACCCACATTGTCTGTTTCCACTCACCGCCGCATAAGAAGTTTTAGAAATTGAGTTGTAATAATATCAGATATTGTTTCCCATTTATTTAAATGTAGTCATTTCTATCAAAAATGTCCTCCACACCTCAGAATCAGACTAAGCACAGGCAGAGCTGCCAGCTACATAGCACATTAGACTGCAACGACAGTAAAACGTAGCCAAAGTCTCCTTTGACTATACCAAAGCCCTGGAAATTCTGACTGGTGGCTGCTGGCTGTCAGTAGGATGGAGAGAACAGCAATCTCAGCCATCTCTCCTTGGAAGAATGCTGTCTTCCTTAAAACCAGTTTCAGCCCAAGCCTGCACACGCGATCCCAGCAGTGTAAGCAGCAAGCCTGGATCCTTGGTGACCACTTCTGATTTAATGTTCCACTTTTGCCTCTTTCTTCTGTCTGTCCCTAATCCTGCCCAGGAGCAGAAGTCAGAACAGCCTTGGGTTTTAACAACTCCGAGAAGGAATCAGCTAGTTCTGAATTTGCACAGCTTCCTAGTTCAGAAATTGCACACCATTTTGAAAATATTTCAAATCTAATAGATATAACTCTTATTCTAGGCAGAGAATTATTCAAGTTCACAGCATTTTAGCACTCCTACCGGCATGTATGGTAACACATGGAGGCATGGGCCCTTACACTTTGTTTAATTCACTTGAAAATTCTTGTATTGTTCAGCACCTGATTGAAATGAATCCCTTTTCTCAAATTCAAGGTGGGCAGATAGACAAATAGCAGAAGATGTGAGGAAAAAGCCAATGCGAGAAATTTTAAACGAGAAATATCTGTGTATTGTGAAAAGTGAAATTGAGAGAGGTATCTGATGAAAAACAGGCAGATAGAAGAGCATACCTAACCAAAAACATTACTGAAAAAGAGCTTAACACTGGAAGAACATAATAAAGAAAAGAGTATGATGTAAATTGGAAAGAATACATTAAATTGATTTGAGTTTGAAGAAATGCAGCATTTTTTCCTCAAAATTTATCCTGTGACACTTGAGGACTATTTCAGCGCAGCTCTCAACAGCACTGTTACACTGTATTACAAAACTGAACTGAAATTTCAGAAAACCAAAGAGGAAGGAACTACAAGTGTTTATAAATGTACAAGTATGCATACAGAGGAAAACTTATACAATTGATATATGTATATACATACACCCCACCTGTTTAAGTGGGACTATGAGTAAGCTTCTACCTTGTCTGATTCTTAAAATATCACCTCAACCTTGTTTATGAACACTGAGAAATAGGAATAATCATATCTAATAACTCAGAAATGTGTAAGCGTTAACTCTTGTTGTCTTGAAGCAATAAAGGAAACAATTTTTTCGGTTTCATATTAAAGCATTTAAAACTCTTGCAAATATAGTACTGAAGAGCTCTCACGCACAGATAAAAGGTTTTGACATATTCAGTTGTATTTCTTTTAATATTTGCTTATCAATATATAGATTACATGAGGAGGTGAATGAACTGATTTGAGTGCATCCTATTCTTGACAAACATATCCCAAGTTCAATTACATGTTTGCATGTTTGCACTGCTCTACTCTTACTAGTACATGTAACGACTTCAGTGAACTATTCTTGTGTCACCAAAATCTACTGATATGAATCCGCAAAGGAAATCCAGTCTTGCTGTCCATGTCAATTCTTTTTCATAAAACCATTATTCATAATTGATAATCACAGCATAATTCATAATATCATAATTCTTTTCATAAAAATAGTGGGATATTTGCCCTACTACTGTTAGTAGAATGTTCGAGAAACTTATTAAACTGATTGATTTTTTCCTTTGACGTTCCTTCTTCCAATTTTCAAGCTAAATTTACCCATAACTGCTACATATCTACTGCTCTAAAGGAAATTTATTTTCTCTTGAACAGCATTTCCTCTTGGTATTTATTCTTGACACAGGCTGTTTACTGATCTGTAACCACGTTACTTTTTAGGATAGAGCATGCATTATTCTCCACAGAGACTACGATGTCTGTGTTTCAAAATAAAACACGGATCAATCCTGAATACAGGCTGCTGCTTATCCATATTGTGCTTGTTACAGCTGCCCGCAAGACACCGAAGCAAGGTCGAGACACATTCTGGGGCATAGCATGCACCAGGAACCATCCTCAAGTGCCTGTGCAGGCAAGCCTATACGAGGTCCTACCCTGTCTTACTTTCTACATTCCTCCAATGTTATCTCAACAAGTTTTATACCCTCAAATACTTTTACATGTCCTGATGTAATTGATGTAATGCCTGAAGCATGCCAACTCCCTAGTTTCATGCCTTGAAACTATTATTTTCTGAGCTGTACCACTTCACATTATTTCAGAAACTTTGAGCTGAAAAGTACACAAATGTGCTCTGTCTATCACTAGACCAAGTCTAGTTTGAACACTGACAATCTATGCCACTTGGTCTAACATTCAGGTCTATAGATTTGTTTTATTCAACAGTATAGACTTATAGATGTAAGCTTTAGAAACTGTAGTCCAGTTCCAATCTTGACCGTATTTCTTACAGAAATGCCTCAGGGAGTCAGGATTAAGAATTCATCCCCTTCCGTGTGTGAAATATGCACTAACAAGAATGGGTTAAGCACAGGAAAACACGTGGATTCGAGAGTGCTTCTGCTACCACAGGGTCACTTCACCTCCAAAAGCCTTTCGTAGTAGACAGGCTGGCATCGCTGACCCCTGCCTTTTGCTCCCTACCCTACACCTTGCAGGAGTTAGAAAGTGTCGAATGAGATACATCTTTAGGCAAGTCCCAGGCTCTATTCAAAAACTATCTGTGGTCCTCATCTCCCGCATTATCCACCAGTTCTCCTTTTTACCATTCATACCTCTAAAGAGAATGTCTCCACTTTGAATGCAGAATCTAAAAACCTGACTTTCAGCTGAAAGCTTTATGCAGCAATGTTAATAGCAGCAGATCTTTACAGATATGTTTCATAAATGTCTTACGCAAAGAAGACTGTACTTAAGTGTTGCTCTGTAGTATCGTGTATACGTTGTGCCAGGGCTTATTATGTTTTCCTCAATACCAAACTGTATGAATGGTATCAAGCTCAAGGAAAGCTTTGAGGCAAAACTGCATTTGCCGCAATCAGACTTTGCTGCAGTAACACAACCCCAGCACAAAATACCTGTGTATACTAGTAAAATAAAACTAAGGTGCTCTGACAGGTGGGGAAGTGCTATGGCAAGACTACATACTTCCTCAATGCATATTTTAAAATACTTTGAGTCTACAGGTCATTTAAACTACTATATCCACAGCAAACAGGATGAAATGACATTAGCCTACTCGGAGAACATTCAGTCCGGTAGAAAACTTTTGCTGGAAGTCTTCTTTTACTTTTTAGGTGGAAAAAAAAATCATACACAAGGCATAAAAAGTTTTATCAGGAGAAAACACCAGAATTTTGTGCAGGCAGAGAAAAATATCAATAGAGCCAAGCTCCTTTAGTTTTACTGTTCCCATGTGTAACTCTTAAGAAATGCAAGTTCCTCTCTTGAGAAGTGGTAATGCCCAAAGGACTAAGAAGAGAATCCTGCCTGAATTAATTATTCATCAGGGAATATTCATCCATATTTAAAAGCAAAGATCTATTCTGGATTAACATAGACATATTTATATTTATTCTTCTTATTTTTAAGACAGTTACAATGCACAGTGCTTTAGTGCAGTATAAGTTGGGACTACCAAATGGGAAACTGAAAATAGAATGATAGCGTTTTCCGTAAACACATAAATTTCAGGCAGTCACAGAGCTGGCCTAGAGCTCTCAAGACTTGCTAAATCCTAATGTCCCTCCAATGAGACCTAGAGCTGTTTGTGTATTTATTTATACAGCCCAGATTTGCTCCTAGCTGATAGCAAAAGTGAACTGGAGAAAAGTAAAAAAAAAATGCTTAACAGCCCACATTTCTGGTCAAATCAGGTTTGTTTTGGTTTTTTTTTTTTTTTTTTTATTTTTATTGTTTCTTTGCAAGACATAGAAGAGTGTTAGAATATTGTTATCATTTGAAGAATCGCTCTGCTCTCTGTTATGCACATCTCTTGCTTTGTGGGAAGGCTGCAGAAATATCTGCCACTACTTAAATCACAGTTCATCATTTTCAGGACATAAAAGAGCCACAGTTACACCTTTTGTTTAAATTCTAATGAGAATTACACTATACTAAGGGGGCGGAAGGATAAGAATTCCCAAATCCCTTGAGCAAAATGCAGCTCTTAATAATAGGATTGTCTAGTACTCCCAGAGGATTTTAAAGTCAATGCAAACTGGAACTCTTATTATAGAATTTCCATTGTATTTCAGCTGCAAAATACTACAGACGTTAAGCTTTTTCTGTTTTCAACTACTTCACAAGCCACTGTTCTTGGAACATCAGCTTTTGGTATATTTTAAGAACATAATATCATTGGGTATTGTCTTTTTATTATTACTTATTTCATAGTATTTCATCACATGTCTCAGTCCTACAAACTTTTAAGTACCCAAACCTTCCAAATTCCACGTTAGCTCCTTTTCCTCTTTCTAAAGATGATTTATGATAAAGGCAGCCTGAATTTTCATCTAGTATCTTACAAGAATCTTGTGGCAAATGAACAAGGTAAGCTATCAAGACCTGTATGACTCCTGTCGTTTTGTCATTTGAAAAAAATAAAAGGAAATGGAGTGAGGAAAACCACAAATACCTCTATCCCAAAAAACCCACCCACTTACCTCAAAATTTCAAAAAGGCTCTATATGTAATATGAAATAATATGCGCAATACTAAGCCTGTATCTATGTGCTCCCGGTATTTGCCCCTTTTGACTGGAAACCTTTTAAAAATATTTGGGGTCTAATTTTCTTTTTAAAAAGAAATCTCCGAGGTTTGCAATTATGAATCGCAGCCCTTCTCTGAAGTAAGGATCAAAATGTTCTAATGTTTTCTGAATTTCTCAGCCTTTTAGAAGTCTGCCACCATTATGAAAAGCTAGACTTGAATGTTCCTGTCTTACTCTATTGATTAACACTTTGTGCCTATTGAGTTATATTAGTTTTTTTTCCTTTCAATTAAAAAAAAAAAAAAGACCTTCTCTCCTCCTATTAGTAATACAAAATCAGTAGAGTTAAGTAGGTTACTACTGGTTTTTTTCCAAAAAATAGGCACATTTCCAAAGTTCAGTGTAAAAAAGGGTTAGGATAACATGAATGTGATGGGCAATGAGTTGGCCTAGGAGATGGAGGAAATAGAAGAAACTAGTTAGGTACTAGTTATACTGGCAAGAATGAGTCAAGGGGAAAGGTTGTTAGTTTTGAACTGAAAATATTTGGTAAAGAAGCTTACAGGCAAAATAAACAGCATCCTTGAAGCCCATTTCTAATTGATTTTACTGATTCACCAGAGGTACTAAAACAACGCTAAGAATTACCTATCACCGATTTACATTAGCAACTGAATTTGAAGGTGAAAGGTAAAATCGGAAAACTAGTTACCTTCATCTGTGCTAAAAATTCAATGAACTCTTAGAAAATATGCACAACAGCAGCCAGCAGAAAACTTTTCTTAACATATCATACTTCTCTATTGTAAACTAAAAACCTACAGGGTGTTAATAAATTGAGTACAATAGTACCTCTTGCTTTTAATAAGATGTTTGTTCAGAAAGCACATTAAAGACTTATTCAAAACGAAGGCGATAATGCATATGTATGGTGTCTTCATAATGAGAAATCACACCTTGCTTTTTTTCTTTCCCAGCTCCTTCCCTCCGCCCCTTTTTCAGAAGCTGCACATTTTTTAAATGAGTTGCCTGGTCAATAAGTAAAAAGAGTATTAGACGTCTTTTAACGTATTTGATTTTTCAGATAAAATGGAATGTTTGAAAGATTCCACAATGATTGAAGGTGTTTCTTTACTTTAAAAGATTTTTCGGCAAGTTCCCTACCCAGGAAGCACTTCACTGCACAGACGAGATCCTTGCAATGATTTATATTATGAAGTTTCACTCCTATACTCAATGTAAGCATATTAAGAGATGATAAATAACCAAAATCTAAAGACCAAAATATATGGCAGAAAAGCTAGCTCCTCTACAGTTCTACATTTAAAATCACTGTTTATATATAATCTTTATTCTGATTGTAAAGCTACCATTTGCCGTCTTCTTTTATCAACTTCCTAATTGGTTTAAAATTCCTAAAGTGTGAAAAAACAAATAAATCAGGGATTAAAAATGTGGTTACAAATGTGTTCAAAAGATTAATCACACTAACACTTATATTGGGTTTACCCTTATACAGGATCACATTACATCTTATATAATGGAAAATACACGTGGAAGAGCTCTTCTACAGCAACCCAGATTTTAGAGGAATACAATGATTTCTAGACTTAAAGACTCACCTGAAGGAGTCTAGGAAATTATAAAACTCCAGGCAAGCTAGCAAGAGGCATTACCCTTAAAAAAGTTTTCTATTGGATTTTTTTTTTGCCTTTAAAACATATTTCTTATATCTAACTAGTGCCTCCTCGAAATTTGTAAACCAGAAGGTATTGCTGAGACTTTGTGAAAATAAGAGCCCAAACATGAGGGGTGGGATGCTGGGGATGGACAAACGGGCAGCGGGATCCTGTTGCCGGTATGGAATGCCAGACCAATTCTGCACTCGTTTGGTGAAGCCCATGTCACGCGTCTCCCCACGGGCTGCAGCATGGGCGTGTTCACAGTGAATTTCTACATTAAGATGAATCTCTTCTTACTAATTACGGAGATCCTAGGAAAGGAAGAGAGTGCTTCAAATGCTGTAACTGCTGTATCTCCTCTCTTGTTTTAAGAAAGCGCTATTGAAAAACTTGCAGAAATGCCTGCAGTATGCAGTGCATTTTTATGAATCAAAAAGGTATAGGTGACCTGATAAGCATCAAATAAACATCAGAGTAACTCCTGAACACACCCAATTTCAGTAACTATGATGCATTCTCTGTACCTTACCTTCCAACAACTCCCAGTGCACACACAGAGGTCTGTCCCCTGAGTAGACAGATGTCAAAGTGCAAACAACCGCTGACAGAAAAAAGCTGATTTCATTCCTTTCAGTGAGATATGCCACATTTATTTTAAAGTATACACAAATGAAAGCTATATGTCACAGAAGAGAAGGTGGCACACAGCCCTTCAGAGAATAAAATGTTATCCTGCCTAAAACCTTGACCATCTGCCTGTCAATTTAAATCAATCATTTGGCATATTTTTTTCCAAATCACAAAGGCTTTAGATGTGTGAGGCCTCGTCTAAAATGAATCAAAATCAACAGAAGATTTATTTCAATGGGTTTTGGATCAGAGCATTGTGTGAAGATGCAGACAGCTTTGACACTTTGCCCAATCTTTGTTGTAAAACCTTCCACAAAATTATGAAGTGTATATGACTTGCCTGGGAAAGGATCCCACACCTACTCTGTGTCTGTGGGGACCAGTTCCCTGTACCCCAGGTCTGGAGCCAAATCTAAACAGTATCATTTCCCACAGATGCTTTGAGGACCCAAGAGCACTCTCAGAGATACAAGCCATAAGAGAGCTGTATCCTCTCTCTGATGATCTGAGAGAAAAAGTATTCAAGCTTTTCTTCAGTTTTTCCCTCTTTCAAAAGACAAAGTCTGTCTGCCTCTTTAGCAGTATTAAAGCTGAAAGTTTGATGTTCTGTTTGTTTGTTTCCCAGTTGAGGCTTTTAAAATGCAATGTCTGAGCGTTTTTGTAACATTCATGATGTTACAAAAAATCTTCAATCTGCAAGACATGCCACGCACAGAGATGACTACTACTGCTCTGCTCTTGCGGGTCACCTTTTGGATCAACTCTTGTGATGCGAGACTTGTGTTATCTCAGTTGTCCTTTTTATCTTCCGTTTTTTTGCTGAGCAACTTTTCACTACAGTTTTATGCAGCCAATATTTGTACTAGAAAAAAAAAAATAATCATAATTCCATAGTAATATATCTATGATCTTTTGTCTTTACTTTTAAGCCCAGTTGGTACGTAACCAACAGCCTACATGTTATAATCACAGCAAATGCTATCCAGGATAGCGTGCCATATACCAGGACTCAAAATCATCATTTACACAGAAGAATGTAAAATAATACTGTTGGTTAAAAGATAAGGCATATTGAAAGGATTTTTCATGTGGCATTTTAATGTGATAATTAATTCCTAAAAGTCTGAGATTCAGTCTTCATACAAATAAGTGGATGCTAATAGGCCATCCATAAAGACACCCCTTGTTAAAATACAAATGAGATATCCCTTATGTTTATACATGTGTAAGTACAATTAATATTGCAACCCAACTGGAAACAAAATTGCTTTAGTTAACCAACCATTCCAAGGCAATCAAATGTGGTATCAAATGTAATTGTAGAAGATCTGTTTGGGGAATAACAGCAATTATTTCATACAGAATTCTCCCCTCCTTCTTCCAATTCACGTACAATTCTTTTCATGCATCTCTATGCCAGAAAATCAATTGGACCATCACAAGTGTCAAAACCACCTCCCTTTCACTCTGCAGCATACAAGAAAATTCAAACTGACAAGGCTGTTTCATTTCGAAATATTGGTTTGTACCTCTGATTTGTAACTGCATTAATCTAAAAACAGTTAAGTAGGTTTTATTTCTCCAGCTGCACATGCAGCTAGGGATTTGGGCAATACCGATGGAGGAGGAAGCAGAGAGTGGCATTTCTTTATTTCTTTGAAGTTAAAGGCTTTGGATATGCCTTCATAAACTTCACAAACATTCTCTAAAGACTTAACAGTTTTCTAACAGGTAAGTACTGTTTTAGGGCTGTAGATGTAAGCTGCAGTTCAGATATTTCAGTTGACTTTGTGCTTAATCAGGAAACACCACATTACAATCAAATATGATTTTTTTTTCCTTTTTTTATTCAGAATACATTCAGTATTCTTAATCATTATTCTTAATTAATATTCCTTTGAATCATTTTGCATGTTTTAGAAAATTAAAAAGTAATTGCCAAAATTATTTTGGTGTTTAATTATCAATGCAAAATACCAAAAATCTGTTATGATCCTTATTTCTGTCACTTAGCTAAAAACTAATGGTAAATATGTAAGATACATGCTCTTAACTAACCTTAGATTTTTATTTTTGCTCTTGAGACATTAAGTATTCATTTATTAATAAAAAAAAATATACATATATATATAGCCCCCAGTGTCAATCTGTGTATTTTGAAAGGTATGCAACGTGACAGAAGGATAGGAATATGAATACACCTTAGCTAACATCAGACATTTGCTGTTCAGTAAGTTGCTGGATCACAGCTTCCCAGGGTCAAATTAATATCGGTCTGAGATTTCTATGCTCACAGTTATCTTTGCTTTGGTAAACATAAACAGTTTACTTCAGATAAAACCACAGTAAAATCTTAAAATTCTTAAACTTTGCTAAAGATTTCTTTAACTATTGATCCTGGCAAGATCATGGAGCAGATGCTCCTGGAAACTATGCTAAGGCACATGGGGGACAGGAATGTGGTTCGAGACAGCCAGCATGGCTTCACTAAGGGCAAGTTGCTCCTGGCAAATTTAGTGGCCTTCTACAATGAGGTTGTAGCACCAGCAGAGAAGGGAAGAGTGACTGATATCTACCTGGACTTGTGCAAAGCATTTGGTACTGTCCCACACAACATCCTTGCCTTTAAAATGGAGAGACATGAATTTGATGAGTGGACCACTCAGTGGATAAGAATTGGCTGGATGGTCACACTCAAAGAATTGCAGTGAACGGCTCAATGGCCAGGTGGAGACCAGTGATAAGTGGTGTCCCTTGAGTCTGAATTGGGACCAGTATTATTTAACGTCTTTGTTGGGGACATGGACAGTGGGATTGAGTTCACCATCAGCAAGTTTGTGGATAACACCAAGTTGTGTGGCGCGGTCGACACACTGGCAGGAAGGGATGCCATCTAGAGGAACCTGGACAGGCTTGAGAGGTGGGCCCATGCGAACCTCATGAAGTTCAACAAGGCCAAGTACAAAGTCCTGCACCTGGGTCGCCACAATCCCAAACATGGATATAGGCTGGGCAATGAGTGGATTGAGAGCAGACCTGTGGAGAAAGCCTTGGAGGTGATATAAAGACCTATGGTGATATAAAACTGAATATGAGCTGGCAATGTACGCTTGCAGCTCAGAAAGCCAACCACATCCTGGGCTGCATCAAAAGAAGCGTGGCCAGGAGGTCAAGGGAGGTGGTTCTGCCCCTCTGCTCTGCTCTCGTGAGACCCCACCTGGACTACTGTGTCCAGCTCTGGGGCCCCCAACATAAGAAATAAGTGGACTTGCTCGAGTGGGTCCAGTGGAGGGCCACAAAGATGATCAGGAGGCTGGAGCATCTCTCCTATGAGGACAGGCTGAGAGAGTTGCAGTTGTTCAGTCTGGAGAAGAGAAGGCTCTGGAGAGACCTTATAGCAGTCTTCCAGTACTATAAAGGGGGCCTACAGGAAAGATGGGAGGGACTCTTTACCAGTGAGTGCAGGACAAGGGGGAATGGTTTTAAAGCTGAAGGAAGGTAGATTTAGATTAGATATTAGGATGAAATTCTTTACTGTAAGGGTGGTGAGACACTGAAACAGGTTGTCCAGAGAAGCTGTGGAGGCCACCTCCTAGGAAGGGTTCAGACCCAGGTTGGGTGAGAATTTGAGCAACCTAGTCTAGTGGAAGGTGTTCCTGCTCATGGTAGAGAGGTTGGAACTGGATGTTCTTTAAGGTGCCTTCCAACCCAAACCATTGTATGATTCTATGATTTATCAAAAAGTCAAAACTTAAATTTTCACTTCCATTTTTCTTTGTTTGGTATTCCTCAGGCAGCTGGAGTTCAATATACTATAGTACCAGAAATATTGGAAGAAATTCTACTCTCATTCAATTACAAATAGTAGGGAAAAGGGATTTTAACAGATGTGTATTTGTGTTTCTACCAATGGTTTAGTCCGAACTTTTTTCCTAAAAGATAAGCAAATTCTCTCCTTTTGTCAATTCTGGCAGTCTTTACATGAAATTATTTGCTGAAATATCACAAATGAGGCTGTGGGACCAAATCTGGGTGTTCAAAGATTTTTCTCTGTACTAGATAATTTCAAAAGGCCATATCTGAGGATGCTGAATTTTTATGATACTGTGGCAGTAACCTACAAATAAAATCCTTAAAGTCCTTAATGTTTACATGCTTCTTTTGCTGCAAACTGTGCAATAACTCCCCTTCTCATTGAAAGGGGCCTGGACTAGACGACCTTCCCTTCCAACCCAAACTATTCTATGATTCTAATATTCTATGATTCTAATAAGATTCTAATAAAAAATAAATGTTGAATTAGGTGTTAGAACAGGCACTGTGGCAGTTTTTTGATTGACACAGCCCTTATAGCTCCATATAGACCTTGGTACTATGGCCAGCCCTCTTTGCCCCTCCTCTTTTGGATTTGTTCCACCAAGTCAGCCCATATATACTTCCCTAGAAGGAATGTTTGTGATATTTTCTCTTTAAAACTCCATAGGCTATTATTTGGCTGCAATCTGACTGTCAAGGACATTGCTGATCGTGAGCTCATTAGAAGCAGAAATAGATTATCCCAAAGAGTTTCTTTCTACAGTGACTCATGTGCAATGCTACTGGAAGGGCTTTCATCACCCAAAACCAAATCCCAGACAAGAAATAAACCTCATATAGCATAATGTAGTCCATTCATAATACGATCAGAAGTACTTTAAGAACCCTCAGCTGCAGAGAGTTTTACAGTATATTCTCTGTTTTCCATCACAGCCATTAGGAGAATGAATCTTCCAGTGAAAATTAAGTTTATCGGAAAGATCTGTGTGCAAACTAATTTGAGCAGGCATTTTCTAAAAAGTAGGCCAGAAGAGAAGAAAGATTACTTCTGGCAAAAATGGAACAAATTAAATTATAAGAGGCTTAATACATTTATTTGAAATTTAATTGCATAACCTAATGTCAAGGTTATTATATGGTGCACACTGTTCTCATCCAAATTCAAAACAGTAAAGCACAAGCTCAGTTTGCAGTTACTTTATTATAAATCCAACTGCTTTTTTTTATATTTTATTCTGACCACAGTCTTTGCCTGAGTCACAACGTTAATATAAAATCACATTTCAAAATTACTTTGAGATCTCTCCTTTGCAATGAATTCTGATAAGACCAGAAGCCTCTCTGGTATGACTGACTGCTACTGCAAGTAAAGGGCAAAAAGAAAACCAAAAACTGAGATGGTGGTTTTGATGAGTTACCGGTGCGTACAGGAAGAAGCAAAATGATTAGAAAGAGCATCTCACCGTATTCACCCTGGCCTGCACTGAGTCCATCAAACCTGCAGGTTTTGTTTTCTATTCAAACCAGAGACAGATTAGCAGAAAAGGTATACAAAAGAGCGCTGTAGCATTCTCATTGCATCCTATGGAATGTGGATTCTGTGTTTTACTGTGTATTAGAAGCTGTGCTTGTGCAGAGAGCACACTTAAAAGCATTCAGGCTGTGTCCAGACCCTCTTTTCTCTCCTAAAAGCCATTCACTCGTATCTGAATTATTTGGCCTGACCTTAGGGGCTTTTTTGTCTACTTGTTTGCAGATCTTCAAGTGTCTGAAGAACGCTAGATCAGAAAGGACATCATAGAAAACTGTTGTGCATTTGACTGTGTGCCACTGTGATTCTAGTGGATGTGCAAACACAGACTAGGTTTGTAGCAGCATCACGTAAAAGCACCATCTATCTGCTTTTATTTCTGAAAGAACAGGTAATAAAGGCATAATAAATGACTTTGACACTTAGCAGGGAGCTGTAGCCTAAAATTAACACGCTTATAATCATGCAGCACAATATTACTTTGGCTTGATAGGTAATAAAAAAATCCATGTTGTACATTTTACAATTATCTCACTTGTTTTTCAGTAAAGTCTGAAATGATTGAAGAAGATAATGTAGTGCCTGGCCAGATTAGGGCCTGTTTCAGTAGTAGTAGAATATTGAAGAGGAGAGATGTAATTATTAAAGTATGGAAAAGGTTTCTCGAAAAATAGTCTATGACTCTCAATATAGACAGTCATGTAGATAACCAAATTCCTTTTCCTACTTTTTCCTCCTTCTCTCCACTACATAGCAAAAAACAACTCGTAAAAATCTTTTCTACGATTCTGTGTTTCAGTGCTTGGAGTAGCACACTTTTAACTTACAGTAACCATCACTCAGATGTCTTCTCTGAAATCATGCCTTGTATGTCAAAACAAACAGAGGTCTTGGGTACGCATCAGAGCTACATCCCTGGGTCTGCAAAGCTCCCAATGAGCTTCTGAAGTGAAAAGTCCACTTTATTCTCTAGACATCCCATCTGAGACCCTGTTTACTGAATAAAGTAAAACGCCCATTCATAGTCAATGACTTCTTCTGTGGTGGATATATAAAAAACATGTTTGGAAGAATATAGTTAAGATTTCAAAGAGGAAAAAATCTGAGAAAGTTAAAAGAAGAAAATTTGAAACTTACCCCAAACTCATCCCTCCACTGATGTGATGCTTGGTACTTCTCTGCTTCTTTAGCGAGGCGCTGAAGACAAAGAAGGAGGACATAAATTTTAGTCTTTACTGATTTTTCATATAGCAAAGTCTTTTTTAATTTCTTCATATACATGTTTTCTTTATACAATTTTCTATATAGCTACACTTATTTTTACTTACTTGAAAATTATGTGTATTTGTGTAAAGATGCACCATCGCACTTGAAAGAATGCTATTTTCTGTATGATTTCCTTATTTAAGTACTGTAATCATGCAATAGAAAGCTTAACACTCCTTCCAATATAATTTAAGAAATTCTAGTTCAGTTAAAACCTGTCAATATCCTTCTGAAAATACTTTCTCTTTACACACACCACCTTGCCTTATATGTATTAATTTAATCTACCATCCAATGACAAGAATTATGGACATTTATTTCTCCATTAAATTACTTAGCTTCCATTATAGGAAGTACTGACATCCCCTGTGATCATTAGGGAGCCATAAAAACTCAGTAATTTGGACTAGCTGTAGTCTGGTCCCATGGACTGCATACACATTAGCAGCTGCAGAGTAACAGGCATGATCCTAGAGGGCATTTTGAAAGAAAATTTGAAAGAAAATCCAGTTTGTCCACTTCGTCCCATGGGAAGCAAAGCACAGCGCCCAGCCATGACCACATTATGTGCTTTCCAATCAATCTCTTGTACAGACACATCCATTGGGTTGATGACACATCCCTCTTCGTGCAAAATTATGCCTTTGGAAAACAATCTGTTTGTCTATGCTTATGAGAAGTTTACTACAATGTTGCACATACAAGTTGCCAAGCGTTATAGGTGTTCTCCAGCCGAGCTGCCCAGGGCCGGCAGCCCTGGAGGCAACCACCCAGCCTGAAAGCAAGCAAGCTCACTCTGCAGCAGCAGCTACCAGGTCAGAGAGCAAAGTTCATGTGGACTCAGCTGTGTTCTAATTTTTGAGCGACTTACTTACTTTGAGAACTAAATCATTTTATAGCCCAATGAACATTCTAGCAACCGTTTCTGGGGAGTTTTGCACGGTAGGCCTGATGATCCTTTTAATAGTCAGACCAGTTCCTACAGAAAATGAACGGGTGGTCTAAGTCACGTTTTCAGTTGAGTCAACTGTCAGTTCTTGCTAACAACCAAAAGGAACATGACCAGAAAGTTCACGTCAGCTGGAATCGCAGAGATGGTGCTGTCAGAATCTCACCTCAGCAACCACTATGTTATCTGATCCCCTGAGGGCCGTCCCTCTAACAACTACCAGGATGATAAATTTCACAAAGCAAAACTTAAGACCTTTTCTTTTCTTTTTCATTTGCAATCATCCTATATAAAAAAAAAAAACCCAACAAACCTGTGTGCTCTGCTGCCAGAAAATAAGTGTCCCCACTCATTCCTCTTATTGTCAATTCAAATGATTCTTAGCTAATGGAAAGTCATTGGCATCTTACAGGCATTGCCAACTCAAGGTACCCTCCAGAGTAGCCAAGTACCACATTTACAAAAGAAAAACTATAATATATAATGTAATACTTGATGCATTAGACTGGGAAAAAACACAGTACAAATCTCCCTTGACCGCGCTGGACAAACAGCTCAGATACCTGCAGTATTTTCAGTTTTCTGGTAATGTACTAGAACAATTTGTCCATCTAATTTCTTCACTCACTATAGCCAGTTCTGCATCTAAATTTGGCCTATCCTCTGATGACTTCGAGCTGATTAAGTCATGTATCACCAGATTGCAGCAAAGCAAGATATGACACTTTCTACGCACGTAAATAGCGGCAGCTAACGCGGCCCTTAGATTTCCCTCCCAGTCTGCTTCATTACCTTAAAGTACCCAGTGAACTGCAACCGCTTTCTACCACAGACAGTAGAACATAAATGCACAAACTGATAAATGGATTATGAAGAGAAATTTATGTCGAGCATTAACATTACTATGAATTTTGCATGGAAAGAACTGCAGCCACGCTTGAAATCCCTCGGCTTCATGAAATGTCGGTAGAGTCTTCACCTACTCTGTACCATAAAGCAAAAATGCTAAAAGCAAATTAAAAAAGTAAAAGTTTTTGATTGGTTTTGGTTTTTTTTTTTTTTTTTTTTTCCGGGAGTGGGGGAAGTTGGACTCAAATGGAGAAAAAGAGAATAATCTCCACCAAATTCTTCTCCTTGAAGAAATTTTCAGTCAGGTTGAAGTTAGAACCCATCCTAACTGCCTAAAAGACCTGCTAAATAACACTATGCACAATTTCAACAGCTCCTTATACTACAGAATAGTTTCCAAAATGAGAAGTTGTCATTTGAGGTACACAGGATAAGGTTAAAAAGTTGTTAAAGGTAGTTAAGCTCATATGAAAGCGCAAGCAACCGTTACAATGGGGAACAACAAGAAAATGGCTGTGTTCCTTGACTCGACCAAACCAAAACCCACCCATGACCACCAGCCGGGCCTCTCATTACCCAACTCATCTCCAGCAGACGACTTTATCAACTTTTACGTGCAGGTTATCACAAGGACGCAGATCATGGACGGACTTCATTTTCAAGAAGCAGGTGTTTTTTTCAAAAGATATGGGTTGACTGATAGGAAGTCTGTACATGCAACAACCAGAATCATTCTCTCCTGTGTAATACTTGGATATTTTTAGGAAAGATAAGGGAAGAATACACAAAATTAATTAAAAAAAAAAATTAATAAGTGTTTTTTGAAGCTAAGGTGTTCTCAGAAGTTCCTCATTTCTATGCAAGGAGAAATGTAACTGCTACAGCAACATGGAGTTTAATGACTGAGACTTTCACCCTCCCACAGAGAGAGCTTTGTTTAGAGCAAGAGTAAAAAGTCAAGACTCCTGGGTCAAAAATAGCTCGACTGTGAAGGAAACTCAAGTTACCTATGCCCTTTATTGTGACACAAGGGGAAACTAATTTTTCATCTCTCTCAAAGAAATCGTACCTGCTTCCTTTTGAGGTATGCAAATGTCAGGTCTTGCCTGCTCTGTTTTGATGGAAGAGTCTCTGGAGGACGCCGGTGGAGGAGTAACACAACAGCAGGCTGACACCTGACACTTCCCATCTTCCCTCTCATTGCAATGAGGGTTTAATAAGGTAACACCTTCCTTAACACCACGACCCACGGCAGTTCCCTACGGGTTTCTCCAGCAAATACTAAAATGTTGAGATTTGTATTTTTATATGCAAGAAAATAAGCAGAAATGGTTCTAAGATAAGCATGCAAAACAATATTGCTGCATATTAGGCTTTAATAATTTCTTACTCCATGCCTCTGTATGAGTGCTGTGAAGACGAAAGCTGTGAGATGTTTTTAGGCCTTGAACGAAGCTCTATTTACTACCTTCTTTTTAGATACGGGGGATGAAAAACCAAACACCACCAAAAAGGGGAGAAGGAACAAAACTAACACATAACAGAAATATTCTGGTTTACTACAAGGTATTTTAAAAACCCCTGCTTTTCACAGCCTGCTGGAGAGCAAGGTTTCCTCAGATGATGGCTGAGATACTCGAATTACTGTGAAGTAGTACACAAATTGAGAAACTAAGACCAGGAAGAAAGGGCTGCAAAAGTTAACAAAATGCTATTACTCTATTCCCGTGTCTTTGGAGCATGTCCAAAAAAGCTGTGAGACGGTGCTTCTAAGTAAGGGATGAAAAGGGCTGATGCTAGATTTAGCCACTGCTATTGAAATAGCAACTGATGTCAAATGTAAGGTGCTGGAAAACACTGTAGTTAAACAAGCATTTATTTAATAAATGTCCCCTAGATGAAACAATGATTTATACTTTTTTTTTTTTTTTTAAATGAATGATAACTGCTTGCTGCTTTGCTATTTCCTAAATATCTGTTGTTCAGGGTGCATTATCTTCAGGAACTTTCAGAATCCTTAGATCATCAATAAAAGAACAATTATCACTTGAAAGACAGCCACTGTCCACAAACAAGTAATCTTAATCAAACTTTGAAGGAAGTCAAGAGTAACCTGCCATTAGCATTTCTGTAAATCTTTCAAGGAAAGAGAATTGTTACTTTTAAAGCCAAATGTCTATTGGGAAAGACAGATACAAAAAGATACAAGTTATTTACTCCATCAGCCCACAAATGTTTCTTTAACTTTTAGAGGGATTACTAAAGATTAAACACACACACAAAAAATAATAAAATATTAAAAAAACACACACAAAAAAACCACACAACCAAAGCCCAGCTGCCTATCAATCTCAAACCTGTCCATTTTCAAAGGTCTTGTCCCCAGGTTCCAAGTGCACGTTACTGTCTCTGAAAGACAGTCTTTGATGTAGCAGACTGCAAGAAAGAGACCTTAAGAATCTTTATCTGATCTGTAAAGATCAACTCCCTGGAAAGCCTATTCATCTTCCAGACTTCATTTTTGTGCGCATATGTCATATCTTTATCTCCTCCTAGCCGACACTGAATTGTGTCAGCTAATGGCCCAATTACAATTATATTCAGTACAGTGAAATCAATCTTTTTTTTTTTTTTTTTTTTTTTGTGCTTCTCACTCTCCTTTAGGTATTTTATCTTGAAAATAGTATTTGACTACCCCTTGATATATTAACCTATTATAAAATGTGTAAGCTTAGAGTTATTAGACATCAATAGTCTCACAAAGCTTTCTAAAATACCAAATCCATGGAATTTTTGGGTTATTTTAAGAAGATAAATACCTAGGGAGAATATATCAATATCAAGCTTAAATAGAACAATGTAGAAACATACAATGAACTTCAAACCCTGATTACAAAATATGATCCAAATACTCAATCCTGTTCTTGCATGAACGGTGTAAAAGCCACAAAGAGTATGTGTAAACATGGTTTCAAACATGTTTTTCATATATGGATCTGAAATATAAATATTGTTCTTCTGTAGATGAGTATGAATTGCACGTAAATTACAACACACAAATATGAGGAAAAGATTTTGTAAGACTGGGATAAGGTGCCTGAAGTGCCAATGGAAGACTCATACTGCTATTTCACTGCAGCTTTAACACAGACTGACAGAATTTTAAAGAATTGCATTTTCACCTCAGTAAGCTGTTACATTCTGTATTAAACCGAATTACAACTATTTTCTTCCACCTTGTTTCTACTGTCTTTACTTGCATGGAGTAAGTTTTATTTTTGTAGCAATTCCTGGTAATGAATTAGCAAAATACCCATGAATTACCCTATTCATTAATTTCCCTGTTGTATAAAAAGATCACCTGGTTTGGCTCAAGGGGGTGTGATTTCAACAAGCAACATTTGCAAATTGGAAAGTCAGTAGCCCAGAAGTGCGCATGGAAGTGCTAATGACAGCAAGACCGTAACCCCCACATAAATGCACGTGGATTTACTTTTCTTTGTCTTTATTCCCATACTCCCAGTGGGGCGTGGGAGGGGTTAATAGGGACTGATTACCTTTTCTACATGTAACTCTCATGAAGATATTTGCTACATGACCTTTCTCACCAGCGGGCATTCATAATAATTATCAGCACAAAAGCTGATCTAGATTTGACGAAGCTGTGGCACATTAGTTTTGGTAAGATGGTCCCAACCACAAAATAATGTCTTAGACTGAACCGAATACATACCTCATTTTGCTGATTTAAAATGTAACCACAGGTTTAAGATCTCCTCTTCCAAGTAATATTTTTTTGCTTTTAAAAATATTTTAATCACTCACACTGTAGCACAGCAGTTTCCGTGATAATTCCTATATCTCCCTACCTCAAATAAGAACTGTTATCCTATGCATTGCTGTATTCCATTATGTAAATACCGTAATCCTCAGTATAAGCATAACCTGAATTTGAACACTTACACAGATTTTTTAAGATTTCTTTTTTTATGGTGACCAACAGTAGGGTTGGGGGATTTTTGTGCTGTTCTGCAGTGTGGTTTTATTTCATGTATTTACACCGCAGAGTCACAGACTCTCTCCTACTCTGGCATCTGCTGTGCCACATGATGGCAATCTGATCTGTGGTCTGTTAATGAGGAGATCTGACGCTTATAAGGTCACAGCCAAAGAGTATGCTTATAATTGGTCTCCTGTATTCAACATAGACCTCGTATGATATATTCCCCAGCTACTCTCTGGAGCCAGATTCGCTTTCATCACCTGAGGCAGCAGACGAGTCATATTCCTAAGGAAAAAGGGTACGTTACAGGTCTGCTGACATTGTGAGACTTACCAAAGCACTCGCCATATAAATTACTGGCCTAAATTTATAAATAATCTAACACAACAATCGGCAATTAGCACAATGTGTGAAAAAGCAGATATTATACTCTTCATCATAATTCAAAATAATGACTCAAACTTTGTCTTCCACTGTTAACCATTGCCAACAACCTAAATTGTTAGATTTATTTTTTTCCTAATCCATCTGTAGATTACAAAACTCAACTTTAATTAAACAATAAACAGAAAATTACTTTACATAATTTGCATGTTTGTCTAATGCATTTTAAGCCATTTCTGCCTTATTCACATGAAAAGTGATTCTATTTCAGACCTTCTTAATCAGTTTTTCTAACAAGATGACCTCATATCCAACACAAGGCTGTCATGTTGGCTAAAAAGAAGTCTAATGGAAAAAAATTATCACATTCCATATATTTAGAAGACAGGGTTTTAAAGGATTTCAGAATCTGTTAACAACTGTAGTAAAAATCGTTCTTTATGATTCAAGACAACCTTTATTCCTATTGTTTAATTAAATCAGTGAAGGAAGAATCAGGCTGATTCTCCACAGAGGAATTTTACCCTTCTAGCGGTAAAGCAGAAGACTTAAAATAAACAAAGCCACTGCTCTAAATAAGATCGGAGATCAATGGGAAGCCAATTCTGAACTAGAATACTTGAGATTACGATATTGCAGGTAAAGTTAATGCTTTGTAACATGAATAATCACATCGATTTTAATAGGGAAAACCGAAATAGGGAGACCTCCAAGAAAATGCATCACACATGTGGCTTTTGATAACTAAAATGTCGTGTACAATCACCTGTCTCTGACAAAACTGTCATGTAAGAGAAGTCAGAAAGTATAAAACCAAAAGACCATTTGGCACAGTAACACACTTCTTCACCACATAAAAAAAGTCCTTCTCCAAAACATGAATTACAAAGAGCTCTTCTCTCCTGTTTCTTCCTTTCTCTTATTGTGTGGATTTAAGAATTTAGCTAGTAGTAGCAAATTATCAAACAGAGAAGACAAAACTGACATAGCAACGGCACTTCTGCTCCTAAAAGAGTGCTGAAAGTGTTTTTTTAAAGTATATTATGCTAAAGTAGGAATAAAGTAGTAAGAATCTGAAATTCTTGAGAAGTAGAAAATGTATAGTTAATGTCAAACAATCTTTGATTCTGTCTGAAAACAAATCACAGAACTGCTGAAACTATATACACCACTGAAAATCATCACTGGTGAATAAATAAATAAACAAATTAGCTAAAAGTCATACGTTTAAACTTCTGGAAAAGCGGTATAACTGGATATGCACCTAGGTGAGCACACAACCCGTGGCAGTAGCAGGGGAGTTGCTGCCAAGTACCAGTCAGTAGCTGTCTGAAAACTTACTAGTTGCCACCTCAGCTTGATCTCTAATGTTCATAATCCTAACTAGTAAAACCACTGGCACTAGAAGAAAATAAACTTACATTAGCAGTCAATGGGATAAATGAACTACAGGTGCGAAATTATTGCCAGAAGGCACCTTTCTGAGAGGATAAGACAAATCAAATACAGCCGCAGTGAAAAGCAGAGGGAGGACAAAATTGTCTTCTATGACTGGAGCACTGAGTTCTGTCCATGAGGTTTGTATGAAGCATCCCACAAACTTAATATGCTGAAGCATGAGTGCACAAAATAATTCTGCTCAATTATTATTAAACACCAGCAAGGAACATGGGAAATTCTCGTCAGAAGGGAGAGAAGGAGCACTTCATTCAATTTTACACTTCCCACATTTATGGGGAGAGGGAGGGAGGACGAAGGTTCAGTTCCCAAGCCTGGGTTTATTTCTAGGATGTGTGCAATCAGGACCTTTGAGAAGCTGGGCAATATTATGACAGCTTGATACGGTCAAAAATGTTTCAGGAGACAAGAGAGTAGGAAAGAAAGAAGAGTAGATAAAGTCATGAAGAGAAACATTCAGAAAAGAAGAGTAAAAAATAGTCTATCAAATGCATCTTGATATCCAACAGTGAAATTTTGCTACAGAATAGAATCAGCAAAAGACCACTTCTTTTAACACATAACTTGTCCTTTGCGTTTGCAGAGATTTCAAACCCTTAGAGCTTATTACAATTTCCCTCTAATAATTCATATGCCTTAAATGCAAGTCACAGTAGTGTAGGATTTTTAAACGCGCTCAGAGTGAAGGACACGCATCGAAACCGTTAGACTGAAATTGCCAGCTGCTCCGACAAATCACAAATTGCATCACAACCACCAGCTCCAGTTCACTGCCTGCCTTAGGAAACTCTTTAAGCTTCTCAGCTGAGCTAGTAACTTCACAGGCATGATCAGAAGATGACAGGTATGTTGGGTCGGCATGCCTTCTTACCCTGCTTTTGCAATTGTAGCGCATGTGGATTTTTTAGCAACCGAGAGAAAAATCGGGACTACATACGTTTATTTTAGAAGTATCAAAATTAACCTGCTCCGAAACAAGTATTCTAAAATGACATCATTTTTCTCTAACTTAAAAAAACCCCAACATTTAGAAGCAGTTCAGCTTGCTTCACAGCTCCTTTAATATCTCCAGTAAATATCCAGTAAAAACACACAAACAAAACACACTCAGCTGCTCAAAATTTATACCTGCTAGCAGTTCCATTACAATCTGACTAGGATCCAAATGGGAACAGACACAGCTGAAATACGCGTTACTGCCTAATTTCAAAGGCAAAAGTAGGAAAAAGGACAAATCAAGTAAAAACCTCCTTACTAAGGAAAGGGAGAAGAAAACATTGACACAGGTTTGCATCACTCATGCAAGAAAAACACTAATGAAGTCAGTTTTCTTTAAACAAACAGGGGATGCAACAGTAGTTGCACTTTGCCTCATTGTATCATCAAACTGAACAACACATTTAACAGAATATTCTAGTTTTATACAAGTTCAGTAACAATATATTGAGTTATATCAATATACATTTAGTATAACTTGATAACAATATCAATATATATCAAGTATATTGAATATTCAAATTACTGTTTGTAATATTTTATTTGGTTTAACATGCAATTCCCAGAAGTGGAGTATAACCAGGACAAAACACTACATTTAAAGAAATGTAGTGAGTTCTGGATTTACTCACACTTTGTGTGCTACAAAAGACATTTAGATGTAATGCTGTTATAATCCCTAAAGAAGACCAGAAAGCTGGCAATTTATAAACTCTGCCAAAGAGACAGTCATACGTCTCTCTTGGCCACATCATCAGGAACAGCTTTAAGCTCTCTTGGAACTGCATAGATATTTATATGAAGAAGAACAAAATTCAGAATTTCAAGAAATAACAAGGGTGAACAGAGCTCAATAACACCTCTTCCTCTGCAGAATAGGACTGAATTGTTTTATTTCATTTCATTAAGACATGTTCCTAACCTAAACCAGCCTGATAAAATCCAAAGTAGTTAATGATTTGTAATAAAACTGAGATAACACTGAAGACTTCAGTAGCATTACCAGAAATGGGCCTATGAAACATGCAACTTTATTCATAATAAAATTCAAAGCTTGAATGGTAGAACCATAATGTGAATTTAAAAAAAAAAAAAAAAATATTAAAAAATCAGCACCTTCTCCTAGGTTCTCAGATGTATAAACTAGATCAATCTGAATTTGAGTGATTAAAAGTCTGATAAGAAATGAATCCACTTCTGAAATATATTTATGTATTTTAAAATACACAGCTGAATAATAAACCCAGTTTTAACAAGGCAGGATAGTGTATTAGCAGCCTTGCATGTAAGGAAAAAAATGGAGCAGGTGGTAGGCTATAGCTGCTGAATAATCAACTTGATCTCATCAAGAGTCAGTGGGTGAGAGCCAAGGAAACATGTTACTGTTGGCAACAGCAGAAACAAATGATACATTAATACTTCATGCTATTTTCAGGCAACATTTCCCTAATGGAAGTAATTCTAGTCAAAAGAAATAAAAAGTGTTTAACTGAGAGTCCTGGAGAAACCTGAGAGTGAAAGAAAATGACCTTCTACTGGCAAACCCTAACAATGTCTTTTATTTTCTGTGCTGGAGACACACCGAAGCTTCAGCTGCTCCTACACCTGTGTTGCACTGGGGTAACAAGATATCCAAAGCTCCTTCATTTCTTTCTTATTAAATGGAGTGCAATAACATGCTGCTTCTAAACTTTCCCAAATATCTATTAAAAGAGGCAGCGTACTCCCAAACTGCTCCCTCTACTGGACAGGTTCAAGTTTTAACTTTAAAGCACAGCCATGTGATGTTTTTCAAAACAATTCATGTCCTTCATCAGTAATCCCTACTCTATAAAGGACTACATGGGGCTTACTATTTTCTTACCGTCCAACAGAAAACTCTTTCAGATTATAATGTAAAAACACTTCAAAATTAAAAGTAGACAAAAATGTAAGATTGTGAACGCTGATATTGGTGTCTTCTACCTTTCCTCAGTCCATTTAGCCTCTGTAGTATCCTCCCATGTCCTTTGAACATGGAAGAAACTCAGCACTTTCATGCTTGCAATCAGTTTAGACTCAGATACACCTTCATTTCCCTGCGCTCAAATGCAAGTTTATCCTAATACAGCGACATAGTTGTTAAAAAACAGTTGCTGAAGGTATAACACTTTTAGTCCATGTGATCATTTCTCATCCAGACACAGGTCCAAAGGTATATAAGTATTAAGCATATATCCATAGGGATAGCTATTAGAAGGTACATGTTAATATATGAAGCATTTCAGCAAATGCTTAAATGTCTCTCACGGTCACCAAGTTCCATAAGAACTGTTCTCTTAGGACAAAATCCTGACCCTACTAAAGTTCTTGTGAGGACTTCCACTGTCTTCATTGAGATTTCACTCCTGCTGCCTCAAGCCCTATGTGTGTGAGGTCATGAAATTCATAACCAGAGATCCTCTTCTTCTAGATTCAGTGATCATCAACAGCCACACACTGTTTTGGCCATTATTTCACTTCAGCATCTCAGCATCTTCAGTGATTTGAGTCATGGGCCATATGACATGTCTGTGTCATGCATCAGACAAAGAATCGCCTTTTTCTTCTAGGCAGCACGGTGCGTTTCTGTGCATTCTTGTGGTCATGAAGAAAATCTAACCTGGTTCAGGGATACCATTAACATGTGAAGTAAGAAATTATGCATTGTAAGATCTTAAAAGTGGACTTTTATGTGAAAAAATATTATTTTTACTTTTAAAACCTACAGTTTAAAAACTAATGCTTTATATCGCCTTGGCTAGAGACGCTTTTAACATCCTTTCACAACCACTGTGAAGTAAATACCATTAATGATACTTATGATATAAAGGAAAGTAAAGCAGAAAGGTGAAATGACTTGACCAAAGTCACACAAAACATTAGTGTCAGGTGCTAGTAACATCTAAGTCCATGAGATTTATCCTCTGGGTGAATCCACTGTATTTTCCTTCCAGTTATTTCCCCCCTTTTTATGATTTTATACATGACCTGTAGCTATGTTTAAAATGTATTTGATGGACTGTCCCAGTGAGTAATGTAGATATTTGAATAAACATTCAAATTATAATATCCATCCAATTTAAAAAAAAAAAAAAGAAAGAGACTTTTCTAGTGTTACCCTCACAGGTGACACATTTGAGAACTACTACAAGCAGTTTGGATTTATCCATCATGAATTCCACCAAAAGGTGTTTAATTAGGATGTCTCACACTTTTCTGTGTATGAAAATCTAATTGCCACCTCCTAGCTCAAAGAACACAATCAAGAAGCATTATGCCATCTCAAAATTGCCTAAGCATCTTCCTCATGTCACTTCCACATCTGGTGTTACTTCATTTATTTTTTTTTCAGTCTCATATGCTTCTTTTCTACAAAGGAAATATATTGAACCATACCAACAGATTTAGCACCCTCCAAAAAGTGTGTTTACTTTTATTCCACCTAGGGCTACTTACTGAAAGTCATCGTCAGAATCAAATTGGGAATAGCAAAAAGAAATATGAAAAAGCTAAAACATAATTATAAAGAAGAGAAACTAGATAGACACTCAAGAATGTCACAGTGCAAGTATGTCTTAAAGCAAAAGGTGGCAGTCCCTTGCCAGACTGGCTGCGTGATGCTGCTGGCTCAGCACGGTGCAGCTGACTGCAGTTGACCTGAGCTGCACTTGGCAAAACCTCAGAGATCCTCCCCACAGGGACGAATTTCTTCCGCAGTCCTGTTAAAGTGGCACATTAGATGGCAGGGATGATTTTCAGAAAACAATCTGAATCTTCAATTAAGATATCTGGGCTGAAACTTGAGGGGCTCTGGCAGATTGTTAAAGGTGTAAAAATTTTTTAAACTTAACAGAATGTTCCTGTAGGTTTTAATGGAATTGTGTTGGGGCTATATTCTTAAGAAATACTGGAAAACAGATAATTTATGTAAGTGGAAAGGCAGTTCTGGGCTGTTCCCTGTCATATGAAACATTAAGATTTGAGAAGTCAGACACTTTGTGCTCTCCTTTAGGTCATCACCAGCGTTGAAATGTTGAACCTCTACTACGGGAGGTAGAAAGTGACTCAATACTAAGGACAAATACTAAGACTTATTCCGCCTGTAATCAACCTTTAGATGTGTATGCTTTAGCATGGATTGAAAATGCAGCTTCATCTTCATGTTGCATTATGCAATGACTTTTGATTCATCATAGGTTAGTATTCCCATAAATCACTATAACCGCATTCACTTGCATATAGAACAGAAGCTTCAAGCAAATAAATCCCAACTTTAAAGGCTTATTAAATTAAATTACAGCTAAGTTTATTCATATACTGAACTCTTCCTGTGGTCAGGTGGCTTTAGCAAACCTGAGCCTAGGGTATAAGGAATTGTGAACTGAGAAAATCACCTGCAGTGCAGCAACATGAAGACCCAGGCAAGAAGACCCAGACTATGAAGACACGACAACAGGGATCCCTTCCACCATGTTGCCTTATGACAATATCACTACTCTGGGGTCTGGTTTAAAAAACCAGACAGCTTGACGTTCCTTGACAGCTGTACAGTTACATGGTTCAGTTGTTTTAGGTTAGAGAGGAGATGAAAAATACATAAAAATAAGTTTATTTCCTGAATTAAAACTGAAAACTGCGTTTTCAAGTTTTTTGTATTATTATTATTATTAGTCACTTGCCACTTGCCTAGTCAGACTTTTTTCTCAAGTCTCATGATACCTTTCTCCCTTATTTTTATGTATATCTCATCTCCATTTTCCACAGGGAAAAAACCAACCAACCAACCANACAACAAAACCACAAGCAAATAAAAAACCCACAACACTTCAGATTTATTAAAATGTAAAGTCTATCAAGATCATACATCACTTTGAGGGATCTGGCTTTTTCTTTAAAGAGAAATAAAGAAAAACATTCCCTTTGGAACTGGCAATATTAGCAGGCACAGACAGATGTGTGATGATGGCATAAACCAGCATAGCAAATAAGAAGCTATATGACAATGTAGCAGCTACTCCTCCTGGCTTCTGGATACGCACCCATCCCTTCCTGTTAGCTCAGCTTGGGGCTGGGCCAGCGAAGTCGCTGGTACTTCGGTACTCTGACACAGGCTTTCCATGGAATAGCTGGCAGCCAACCTCCCAAGTGCCCAGAAAGGTGCAAAAAAACAAAGAAGAAAGTGGCAACTTCTGCCAGCTCGTAATTCATAAGAGAAGCTACTTAAATGCAAAGCTGCTGTGGAACCCAATCCATCAAGTACGCTATTGCTGTCGAACAAGAACCAAAGAGGTTGCTCACATAAGCATTCAGTTGCTGGAAAGATCACAGCTTTGATTATCAATTTAACTGGAAACAAAGGCAAAAAATGTCACTGATGTTCTGTTAGGTTCCTCATAAAAATGATGGGAGATTTACTTACACACTCTCTGCTTGAGTTTTACAGGTACCATATGCTCAGTAAGCCACAGAATGTAGCACCGTATTATACCACACATGTCCAACTGAGTTTGTAGAAAATGTCCTTATATTGTATTTACATAATAAAGAACTGTACCGTAAAACATAGGCTCATTTTCTGAAATGCATGTCTAAAGAGCTTCTTCAAGTAAAAAAAATATACACTAACTAATGCAAAAAATTCCATCATTTATAATATAAATTGTTTTGACATAGGATTTTGGGCCAGAGCATATAATCCCGACAGATGCCTTCTTCACAGTAGAATAATGGGGTTTGGTGTTTGGAGTTTTTTTGCTGGTGGATAGTTCAGCTGACAAATTAGTTTGTTAGTTTGCAGCAGTTTTACTTCATGTGCTTTTAGCCTCAAGAAAATATAAAGGAAAGAGAAAAATGGGACAATAAAAATTTCAAAAGTAAAAATGGCAAATTAAAAATAATAAAAATAACAAAAAAAAACCCAATTTACCTAAAGTAAGGAAATTTGTAGACTGCTCAAAATGATCCTTCTGAGTTTAGAGACCTTCCTACCGTCAAAAGATCATGATATTCTAAGAATGTTTGGTTTTATTATTCCCTGTGTCATTAGTCATTCTCTTTTGTGATTTTCTTGCATAGGTAATTTTTTACATAGTTTGTAGCCTACTATTACCATGTCTGGCTATATATAGGCATATGGAGTGATGGTTGGAGCATTCTAAGGTGAGCTGACTGCAGTCATTATAGCTAAGGTTATCAAAATGGCATAATGACTTAGTATAGTAACATCAAAGTCTTTGACTCCTCACATGCTGAGGAAAAAAACAACCTTCTGATACCTGGATTTAGAAATTCCTTTACACTTGAGCAACGTCAACTATGACATATTGTATGAGAAAGCTGAGAAAATGGGGTTTTAGTGTTACATACACATTTCTTCTTAAGGTCTTCCTTTTCTCTTCTGTGATTTGCATCAGTGCTTCCCAGATTAGTTGTGCCTTGTCCTGGTTTCAGCTGGGAAAGAGTTAATTTTCTTTCTAGTGATTGCTGTGTTTCCTGTGGTATGACAGGAATGTCAATAATGCATATTGTTTCAGTTGTTTCTGTGGGATGTTTATACCATTCAAGGACATTTTTCAGCTTCCCATAGAAGCTGAGAAGGAGCTTTGACAGAACAATAGAATGCCCCATGGAATGTTCTGTACCATAGGCCTCAGGGGGTGGCCTGGGGCTGGGAATCCACAATCACTGCTCAGATTGAGCTGGACAACCAATTTACTGGGCAGTGGGAGTGAGTTGTGTCTTGTATATTCTTTTACTATTATTATTATTGTTCTTGTTGCTATTTTCCTTTTCCATTATTGTTCTATTATCTTGTCTTTATCTCAACCCACAGGGGGTTTTTGCCCTTTCCCTTCCTTTTCTCCCACTTCTCCCTACCCTTCTGGAGGAGAAGGTGGGGTGAGCGAGGAGCTGCATGGCCCTAGTTGCTGGCTGGGGTTAAACCACGACAGTCCTACATCTACATATTTTTGTCAAAGATGAGCAAAGCTAGTTCAGGCATTATTTTAAGCAGAAGGTAAAGGAAAGAAACACTTCCCTCCCACTTTCGGTAATACATTGCAACTTTAGCAGGAGAAGGATTCCTAACAATTCTAATCAATCTAGAACAGTGAATATTTACAAACAAGGATTTTGCTTCACAGCATTTAAATGAAATGAAAGTCTTGTTAAGTTGAACATTTTTGCAGGTTGACATAACACTTTCACAATAATTAAGCTTATTTTAGTGGAAGGACATCTCTTCTGGCTACTCATCTCATGTATTTCATCTGCAACAAGAAAGGAATTTACATTGGATAGATATTTATGCACCTGGTTTTACATACAAAGAGCTATTTATGCTTTTCTTGAGCAATAACACTTGCAGTGGTTTAAGAGCTGAATCTTCAATATATACTTAAATCTTCAATATATATTTTAGTCTTACCTTTCCCATCTTAGCATAAATCTAGTCAAAAGTCTCAGGAAGAAAACATGTTCCAATTTGGAATTGGAGGTTATGCTTGCTAAGAATACTTCAAGTGTTTATTTTTCAAAGATGCCATTTCTAGGTATAGCACATTTGACAATGTCATAGAAATAGTGTTCTTTCTTATTTTTAAACAACCAAGTTTTCAGATTTGTTTTCAATGGAATCCATGACGTACCAAAATCGTCTCAGTCAGAAGTAGCTTATTAAACAGATTTGGGTTTGTTTGGGGTTTTTTGTTGCTCTTGATTGTTTTGGCTTGGCTTGTTTTTTTTAATTTATGGAAATAGCACTGATCAGATGATGCCATGAATCCTAAACAAATTACAAATTTACAACAAAATCCTAAAAAAACCCTAGGTAGATAGCCTGGAGAGGGATGGAAGGTCAACGTGAGAAGCTGCAGCGCAAGATAGCCATGCTGTATTTTCCCTTAGACATTCAGGTCGCTTCCAAAAATCAGCAGGATTCATTAGAACTATACTCCATCTATAGACAATGTAAAATCTGGTGCAAACATACCCTATCCCAAAAATTTGACCTAAGCAGAATCTCCATGTTTTTAACCAGGGATGTAAACATTTCCTACTCCCTTCAAACAGATGAGATGAGCTCAGATCCACTGTCCTCCAAAACCGAAACCTTTATGTAAGAGTCTGGCCTGAGGAAGCCTGTGGCAGAAGCGATTCCAGAAGAACTACTACAACAGAATCCCCTACAGAACTATTCCTCTATCTATATAATTATGATCAAAATTAATTGCTCTGCATTATAGGCTTTCAACACTGTCTTCTCTCTTGCCTGAGGCAAAGCAGCCCAATTTATGGGCAGAAAATAAAGATCAGTTTCTCAAATAGGGTAATTCTACTGATCTTAAATACAACATACTGAATTAGTCTTCTAGGGGTAAGTCCACATCATATAGAAACTTACTGTAAAAGATAAGGTATATGGAGATTTCAGTACAATCTCATCGACATTACTATTATTCAGTTTTACTCCCTTGTCAACTGGCATTTCATATGCTGCATTTAGCACTCTACCATCCCTAGGTATATAAGGATTTAATGCTTGTCACAAAGACTCGATAAACCACGTGTTCGTGTGTACACAATGCCATTTCTATCTCAGACAATACATTTATGCTAATATATCTGGGTTTGAGAGCTTAACGGCTCTCTGAAGTACCCAGATTCGGTACTTAACCAGCTTTATGAAATCTAGCACTATGGTTGCCTTACAAACAAGTAAGTACTTTTATGCATATTAAAAATGTTCCTTACTACTGTATGTTAACCAAACTGTTCTGTTCTGTAAAGAAACCTATTATTTGTTACTACAGCACATGTACTCAGTCTCGTTATCAGTCAGGGGACCCATTTCTCTGCAGGCACCACAGAAATCACTGCAGAATCAGAACATAGTTACACGCAGCAAAGTTTTTATGCAGCTGAAGCCTTTGCATACCAGAACAGAACCGGAATCCCTAAAGAGTAAGTGTTCAAACACAATATTAGAGCACATCTTGAAGTGCAGCTTAGCTAATAGCACAGACTAAGCTGAATTGATTTTCTTCAGTTATTTAAATCTCATTATATATGCCCTATTTAATTCCCTCTCCATTTAAATTGATATGAAATATAAAACAATCTCGAAATAATTTAGTGTGAAAAAACATACGAGCTAATTAAAAACTGAAACTCAAAACTCAAACACATTATAACCAGCTCTTTTTTTAAGACTTTTTAATTATTATTTTATTCTGGTTTGAAGCTGTCTTCTGTTTTGGAGAGACAATGAGTTTCTGTATGTTTGTGTTTTTTTCCAGAGTAAAAAGTGCATACAAAGAAGCCCTTAGGTTTCAGTTCCTTTGATTTTATGCTACAAATAAGGGTTTGGGGTTTTCTTAATGCTGTTGAAATTAAATGAATAAAGCCTAAATATTGCTTTCTTAACCATGCAATGTGATTTTCTGTAATTAAAAACTAAAATAAATGTCATTGTGATTATTAATCGCTCTCTTTAATTATTACTTGAGTACTTAAATGCCACCTTACAAGATATTACCAAGGTCAGACTTGGCTGGCAGATGTCATTAGGAAGGATGGAGGGAGCAGCAGAAAGAGGGCACATTAATGCAGCAGCATTTTCCATGAGCAGATCCATGTCCCCCAGACAGGTAGAACACAGTAATTTAAAATAAAAAAATCACCTCCTGTAATTCATGAATTGCACTACTCTCTGCTTCTTTTTTGTGCTAAATAGATCTTACAACAGATATTCATACTCTAAGATCTGAAGCTCTTCTTGGTCTTTCACAGTTTTCAGGTAAAGATCTCCCTGAGAACATAATAAATGTAACTAACATATAATTAACATTTTCAATTCATTTCTATTATCTAATTTAAAGATTATAAAAATTACCCCAAAAAGACTTAAGATCTTCTGTTATGCTGACCAAAACCGTATCATCCTCATTTTTTTCTTATTTTTTCTTGTAATTTTTAAAGTAGTGGTTTTGTCCCTCCAAAGACCTGTTTCCAAATGCACACTGACACCTGTGTTCATGTTCTTGCTCACTGCCATGCACAGAGCTCGGCAAATAGTCAGTACACCGTTCCAAAACTTTTCAGTTCCGTTCCTACTCTGTAATTTTTCAGTCACAAAATCTATTAATGAAAATCTCTTTTTGAAATATAAAAAAAAGAGTCACAGTTTCTGATAACATATTATTTTCAAGAACTAAAGAAATGCTTAAGTAACATTATTCCAAACAGCAAATTCTTACTTGGCTTCCTCATTAGTAAGTGCATCCTGGAGACCAAGCTCTTCTTGAACCCTTTATCATCTATTATCCCAACTCTTCTCTGACTCTTTCAGTCACACATACACACATACACTGGTGCCTGCAATTGTCTAACCTAGAAAGCCAAATCATATAGAACCTGGCAACACCCTGACTTTATATTGTCAGTTTGAGCCTCAGATCCCAAATGCGAGAAGAGACACCTACCATTTTTTATTTAGAGAGGAGTTGCTTTGTAGCTTAATTAAAGCAGTGTCTGACAGTTCAGAAGATGAGAATTTGCTTCTCCTGCAAGGTCTGACAGCATCCTCAGCTGAAATGTGATAATGCAACTTATGCGAGAAATAGTGAAACGTGACATTAAACCTTAGCCCCCAGCTTTACAGAATTCAGGCTTTAATAGCCTTATCTTTCTTTTATTTCCATTAATGTATTTAATAGAAATACACGACTGCCAACTCAGTAAGTACAAGTATCTAGGATCATTTAATTGAAATTTTAATATACTTTAAAAGAATGCCCGTAACGAGCTTTATAGCAATTAGCAAACACCAAGAGAATTACTTTCATACAGTAACCCACTGTACTTTAGACCTATTTTAGGGAGTCTGTACACATTTACAATTAAATATCAACATAGCAGTAATTCAACTATAATCCAAGTGGTTCAAGAATTTTTCAATAGTTTTTTTGTGGGTTTTTTTGGTGGGTATTTTTTTGTTTGGTTGGTTTGGTTTGGTTTTGGTTTTGTTGGGTTTTTTTTAACTTAAAACCAGCCATTTTTCTGAAGAAAGCACTTTTACTGAAGGGGCAAAAATGTTGTCAAAAGATAGTTCCTCATACCCATAGTAGAATTATTGGTCCAAATAGGCATTACTCAGCAAGGAAGACAGAAAGAACAGAAAAAGGGGGAGCAGAAATTAAAATAAAAAAAAAATAAAAATAAAAATAAAAAAAAACCACCAAAGGAACAGAAGGAAAAGGCAGAAAATAAAAAAAAAAAAGGGGAGAAAAAAGGGAAAGCAAGTACACATTAAACATTAAGTTCTCTGGGTCAAACTTATCCTCCAGATCTAAGAAAATAAGAACTCGGACCACAGATCTTAAAACCTCAGTTAAAGGGCCAGCTGTGAAAGATAAATTTCTGCTAGATTCAGAATAGAGAAAAAGTTGCAAGTATGCGCCTGACAGTAGGACTCATCTACATCTGAAAATTGTTTTCTGTCTTGGCCGGGTTAAGCAATATAATGTATTTCACAGGGATTCAGTGTAATGCAGTTAAAAGCAGCAGTTTCTTCCCTCTGGCACACGCTACAGAAATAAATATGAACTTCCATTCACCCTAGTTCATATGAAGTTGGAAAAGTTTCCATACAAAAACCAAGCATGTCCGGCAGACAGTTTCATTTGCTTCCAATTGACTTAAAAGGATGATATGAAAGAGTGATCCTACAGAACACACAATTAATTTTATTCCTTTTCTTTCTCTTCTCCTCCAGCAGCTGACACACTGGAACAGTGGAGACAAAAAAAAAAAAAAA
>VXBH01001044.1:698802-725404 GCA_013400035.1 Rynchops niger
AAAAAAAAAGGAGTTTTTCTGCTATATCTGTTCTCAAAGTTTTCTCAAAGTAGTTTTGATATTTTATGTTTCTTTTTCCAAATTCTGTGAATATCTAGACTGAGCCTGTGGTCACGCTGAGCTTGCTGGCTGTCGAGGGCTGACTCCTGGAACTCCAGCAAGCACGAAGCTGCTCTGTTTTCCAGAATCAACAAATGGAAATAATGCTGCCACCAAATCCTCTGGGATATCTGCCACCCCCATAACTCAAAGACCCACAGGAACGGACGTGTGGTCCCTGTCAACTCTCAAGAGTCAATCTCAGGGCCATACCAAGTGCTAAACCACCTGGCAAACTCCAGTCAAGTGTGAAAAGTGGAAATATCACTGGGACTACATTTTATCACACCACTAATACCGCCTGGCACAGCACAGACATAGCGAATGAGGCCTTGACTCTGCTTATTCCAGTCCCTTCCGCAAGAAAATAATTGGCAGCAAGTTGTCAGCTCACTGTGAGCTGCAGTTCTGGCCAGTCCTAAACTGTCAGCACAAGAAAGCAGCGAGTCCATCTTCCTTACCCTGCACCCTGCTCAGCTTCACGGGCGCTGGGAACGAGCCTGGCTTTAAATGCCAGACAGCACCCAGCCGCACATGGCTGTCACTGGAAATACACACTCAAACGCTACCGGGTTTTCTCACAACAAAGTTCTCTCGCCTTAACACGCATGGATGGAGAAAGAGGCCACATTTAATGTGAGATTAAATTATAATAAATTCACTATAACTGTTTTTTTAATGAAATATTTTGTTTATCAGGAAAGCAACTAAGGATAAAAAACATAATGAATCTCCATCCCCTGCTGCATACAATTTCTTGGTAGAAAAGCATCCAATGAAAATGAAAATGAGAGATGGAAGCTGCTCAACAATGCTGAAGGCATGCTCTCTTGCTTCTTTTTATTCAGCAAAAGCTGTCAAAAATCCACATCCTCTGATGTACTTGCATTTAGCATAGGAGCCTGTCAATTATTTATCGCAGAGAGTTCTGTCAGACCGGGATTAAGATGTCCTAAAATTCCCAAGAGGGTAATTCATCATCACACAATATAGTGTGTGAATAATGGACGGCCACAAAAGGCTCCACTGACATGATGGAAGTGAATGATAGGTGAATTGAGGTCACGGGCGTGATGTGAAGACATCGGACAATGTATACCCAGGCTGTCAGTCAAGCCATTAAAAAGGAGAAAGTACATGAATATGAAACGGCAAACAAACAGATTGGCTTTTGTTCCCTTCTTCCTAACAGCTCAAAGAAAATAGATGCTGGAGCTAATGAACACATCCGCACTCTGTGCCAGTGGCTGTCACAGCTCCAGGTCAAAGAGAAATATCCTGTAAATCTTCCAGTTATAGAATAATAAGGCCAAGGGTGGGGTTTTCTTTTGCTAATGATAATGTAGTTTATTTCTGCCTTTTTCCACTCTCAACGTACTTAGAAGAACTATGTTTCAGTAACAAACAGCATTTTAAATCACAGAAAATTTGCATTACATACGCTTTGATTTACTACTTGTTTTACTCCCACAAACCCATAAATCTAGAAATACCACTGACCCTAAACCCTTCCTCAGAAAAAGACTATGCAAATAAAGTTAGCACCTACCAAAAAAACCAGAAGTTTGGTGGAAATCTTGCCTGAGTTCAACCAAGGCTACAAAATTCTTGATGTCCCAGTGAAAAGGACATCTCACAAAAGAGGTCACTTTACATAGGAAGATAATTTATTTTATTGCACTCCTAAGTGTAATACACAACTCTCTCCATTCAGTGCACTCCTCCTCCCTTTCAGGTGCTTTTGTCCAATAACAAAGATGTTCTTTATCTTGACTCTTCTTTCCCACCAACAAAGACAGGGATAAAGACAACACTGCAAATACTGACAACAAGTGTTTGCGGGATCCATCTGCTGTTCTATCCCTTATGTATTTCACTGATTTTATCTTTGATATTAATAAGACATTTACAGATACAGCAAATGTATATTAAAAATAACCTCATGTTAGTGTATAGCCTGGTCTAAACTAGTCTAATCTTGGAGCAGATTCTCAAAATGCCTTGTGTGTCCCGCTCTGGTATAAATCAGTAGATCAGCCAACCATCTAGGCGTGTCCATGTGTTACTCCTCTCTTCCGAGTTACTGCAAATTAAACATAATTCACTATCAATCAAAGCTGGTAAAACAGATCCCAGCTGTGGCTTCTGCAGCTGCCTTGCCTTCAAATATTCCTACATACCAGTCTTATATCAGAGCCTGCCTCCTATGGTTGGACTTGATGATCTGAAAGGTCCTTTGCAACCTAGGCAATTCTATGATTCTATGATTCCTCAATCCGCTTCTTGCCTGAAGATCCCTTTCAGCAGTCTCCACAGCTTCCAGTCCCTCCTACTTCAGCCTGTAGCGTAGCCCCAGCACTGAAGAACCAGCTTTTTTTCACAGATAGACACATTGTTTTCAACTTTTCAACCACTCACAATTCTCGATCTAAGCCATAAAAGCTCTAACCCATCCTGAGTATTCAAGAGTAATTAAGACCATGTCCAGTGCTCAGAAAGTCAGTTATATAAATTATACCTTGACATCTTTTTCTCCCTGAGTTTAAGATTCCAAGTTTCTCCCTTTGACTGCATACTAGCAAAACCCTAGTTTTCAGAGATCATGAAAAATTCAATAAAGCTCTGCCTTAATGAAAAGAGAAAAGTAAATTGTTATTGAGCCTTTTTTGCTTTTCTTATTGAATTCTTATTGTTTATAAGTACAATTACAGTGCCGTTTTAAAACTCAAATATGAATGAATATAATAAATAGTTGAATGTTGAGTGCTTTTTACCACAAGGACTATAATTTTTTGCTTGGTTTATACGGCTACTATTTTGTAGAGAACCTCCCTCCCCCAACATGTTTAATATTTATCAAGATATCTATCTCTTTATTATTATATGTGTATCAGCCAATAGCATTTTAAAGTGGAGCAGGGAAAGAAACGCCATCTGTAGAGTGAAGCAGTTGGTACTGAGATCCTACATCCCCAGTACATGTTTCAGTGAGTTGACTCTGAACTAGCTGTAGATCTGTGAAATTAATGCCTGTCAGAGCTTGGGAAACATTAGAGGTACCCCCAGACATCACTTTCTCTCCCTTCCCACCTCTTTCGCTATTGTTTGTTAATTCAGCCAATGTTATTCTAAAGACATAGCACAGTTACAGAGCTCCGGCTCAGAATATTCATTGCTCATGATTAACAGTGCTAGAATAACATTAATATTTAGGTTGCCACGTCAAGTACTAAAAAAAAAAAACAAACCCAACCCCAGGAAAAAAAAACATAAAAATATATATTTCCCCTTATACTAAGAAAACTAGACATTTATGAAACAAATACAATGTGTATATAGGCAGTCATGCAGAAAAAACACCTGAAAAATGGGGTTTCACCCATAAATACGCCGCCTTCAGTATTGTATTAAATGCTGTTGCACTCTCGTTTTGAAATCCACTCTCTAGGCTGACAAAGTTTTTGTTCAAACCAGTTTCAAATGTCTCTGACTGTTTACTTTCTCTCTGCTCAGTAACCCAATTCTCTGAAAACTAAAATGATATTCCAAAATATTCAGAAATGTCAATTAGACTTTATTTTGTTTCACATAAGCAACTACGTAAGTAAAACCAAGCTAAAACCAAAAGTTTGACCACCAAACTGTGGAATAGACTGCTTAAAAAAGGACAGCATGTTATTTTCTATAACAGTAGCGGATTTAATATATTTTTCATGATTTACCTAGTCTATAAATACAAGATTTCTGTCATTCTGAAGGTGAAGTTCCTATATATCATTTGGTTTTAGCGATGCAAGATTGATAAATGTTAAAAAATGTTGCATATGAAATATAAAAACTAGCATAGTTTTATATTATTTTGCAATTAGTTCTACAAATCCAAGTTATTAATTATTTATATTTTTGAAATGTAAGTGAAGCAGCCACCTCCAGCTGAATTTCAATTGATGAATGGTGAGCTTACATTCAAGCAAATATATGTGTAAGTTGGAAAGTAAGTCAGGAAGTGGTGAAAGAAAGATGTATATGCCTGACATATGGTACAATGTTCCTGCAAGTAGAGGAAGAAAGGAAAGTTTAATGCAGATGAGCTTAAAAAGATCCTTCATAAAAAGGCATGTTTGTAATAGAACTGGCTGCATAAACATGAGGCAAGTGAGAAATTCTACAACATCATATGAGCGAACAGTTTGTATTTTTATGGGAAAAAGATGTTGATTCTGGGACCACATGGACTTGTAAAGAACAAGAATATAACAAGCACTATGACAAAAATGTGAATCCACTCTATTAATAAACTTTAATATATATACCACCACACGCAAAGTAAGTGATGTTAAAGGACCACTCAAAATCAAACAATGGATGAATTAAAGTTACCTTTCCAGGACTCCCTTTTTCATGTGTGTTGATGTTAGCAAGGGGAAGAGAACTAGGAAGAAGCCTGGATTAGAGTAGCGGTACCTGGTATAAACAGTCCAAACCAGGGGAAGGAGACTTGAGACTGTGCCCGTCTATGGCAGCCTGGTATAACGACCTGATGAGGTGTTAAGACATACTCCAGCACGAACACGTAGAACTGATCAAAAATAGGTAAACTTTTCTGGTCCTTTGTCCCCTATTAGATTTACGCAAGGATAACAACAGACACATTCAAATGCCATCCATCCCCGAAGTACTAGTTTCTGTTCCAAAAGTGCGAAACAAAAAGGTTTCAAAGATAAAATCTCAACTGTTTCTAACACTGAGATAAAAATGTCTCTTCCTGTCTGCAGCTTTGTTCCTGGAAATGACTAAACAAGCATTGCCTAAATGTTTTTAAAAAATGTAGCCTGATTCAACTGTAGGGAAAAAGTTCAGAAGAAAAGGTTAAAATTTCTGACAGAAGTGAAGAAAAATAGATTTCTATGACAAAAATAATGGTCAGTACTTAAAAATAGGCATGTCTCACAAGTGTAGACTTATTCTGAATTGCGACTTGGATACAGTTAATTGAGACTGAAAAGGAGGAATGTGCAACAAATGTGCGCATGTGGGTTGTTTAAAGTCACCTTTTCTGAGTAACACTGTGGTGGCATTTTAACACAAACACCTGAGTTCCATCAATTCTGGCATGTTAAAATACTTTATATTTGAAAAATTACCATTTACAAAGAATTACATGTTATTCTCTTTTCATAGTCGTCTTGCCACTTCCTGCCCCCAATTAGGAAAACCGGGCTCTTTTTCTTCTTTATTTACCCAAGGTAAATTCCAAGTAGATTTACTATGTTCACAGTCATCTTTACATTTCTCCTATAAATATCCGTGTAATAAGATTCTTACACTGTTTTTTAAACACAGAGTTGTGCACAAATAACTGAATAATGAACTATTAGTTAATTGAAATTATGGAGGTCTGTACTGGTTACAGCAAAAGTTGGTGTAGCCTAGAAGGCTGTCTCTGAAAGGAGGGAACTTCCTGATCTAGAATTTGTATCTGCATCACAGTATTCAATAGTCTTTGATAGAATAGCTTTTTTAATCCATTTGCATTTTTGACATTCATAGCGACCTACAATCTAATGGTGTTCTCTGAAGAAATACCAAAGTATCTTTTGTTTGTTTTAAACAAAGCCAAAACAATAATTTCATTTGGTGCTTTCTTGTTCTTAATACTTTCAAAAAAAACCCAACCAAACAAACAAACAAAACCAACAAATAATTTCAAAGTCACGTTCTCCGTGTCATTTGTGAAATTATATATTTCAGTCAGCCACAACCTCCACAATGACCTTAGTCCTACTTGTTGCAAGCTGAAGAGTTCGAGCCTATCTCATCTCGTTAATAAACTCTTTGTCTAAGTTTTACAGGAAAGTGTTTGCAACAAATCATTACAATTCCATCTGCTTAAGATGCTGTAAATGGCCATAGAAAATCGTTGGGAAGCATTGCCACTCCCAGTCTGCCATCTTTAGATCTGATAATTCCCTTCTTCAAGTCCTTCACTGCTTTGAAAGGACAGTATTTCCAGAATATATTATTCAACTGGAAGGGCAGTATTTAACCTTCCAGACTGTCGTCTGGCTTTAGGCGGCCCTGCTTGAGCGGAGGGGCTGGACCAGCTGACCTCCAGAGATCCCTTCCAACCTCAACCATTCTATGATTCTGTGATGTAGCTTCAGGTTAAGATACTTTGTTTTATGAATTTACCCTCCTTTAATGTTACTAGAGACATAATCAGAGCCGTCATTGGTGTCTAAACAGCACTGCAACTGAACAAAGGTGTCTACCTAAAAGTGAGCTCTCTGGAGTGAATATCTATAACTGAAGCTGAATCTCTTCCAGTGTCAATAATAACTCTAGATATAAACCTACAGACATAAGCCTGCACCACTCTGCAGGAATGCCTGGGGATTACTTAAATCCATTTATATTCCACAGGTAGGTCCCTAGTTTTGTTCTTGAAAGGGGCAAATGTCAGATGATAAAGATTGCTGCTATGGAGTAAAAATGAGTAAGAACATGAATTCTAGTGGTGAGTTTTTGTTTGGGTTTAGTTTGGATTTTTTAAGGTTATAGCTCTAGGGCAGAATCACAATATTTTTGTCTTCTTTTGTGAATTTTCCATATTTTGAGAGATTTGGGTCTTCTGACAGTTCAACTTTGATTCTATATTTTCTGCTTTGTGAGTATAAAAGGTAATATTGATCCACGCCTTCAAAATTTACTTTCCTTAATTTGGTATTTGTCATTAAGTTGAGACCATTTGTCACTTTCTTTCACTAAAGCGAGTCATCCTCTGAACATTTCCTTTGATGTCTTTAAGGTCTAATATAACTATTGCTTTATTGTCAACACATCATCTCTTCTCTGTTAATGAAATCTATAGACTTTATTCTTCCTCATTCTTTCCTTTAATTGCCATCCATGGAAGTTACAAACAGACACTCTATCTCATGCTTAACTCTAAAAAGCAAACAGCTGTTGTGATAAAAATGACATTTATTTATTTCCTTATTCCTGTCTTTGTGTTTTGACGTCTTTTCCCTCACTGTGGATAATGATTCCCTTTCCGGAGTTAGAAGTATTTCTTCTGAAGATGCTATTTGGGTTGTTTGAATATAACAAACTTTTTGATAAGCAGAGAGGCACAACACTCAGCCAATTTCAGACTGCTTTCAGGAATCATAAAATAATTTCATTTGGGAGGGACCTGTGGTGGTCATCTACTCCAGTGTCCACTCAAATCAGGGTCAACTTCAAAGTTAGATCGGGTGGCTCAGGTTTATATCCAGTTAGGTTTTTTTAAGTATCTCCAGGATGGAGATTCCAAAATATGCCTGGGCAACCTTCTGGATCGAGTTCCAGTGTTGATCATCCTCCTTAAAATTATTTTTTTCTAGTATTTAATCACAGTTTCTTATGGTGCAAGTTTTATCCATTGCATCTTGTCCTTTCTCAGTGAAAAAATTCAACAGTATACTGAAAATGAAAGATTTCCATAAACACTCCCAAATTGTTAAAAGTTCACATTAAGCAAAAAGCACCAAAGAATTGCTTTCTTGCCACTTTGTGTGTATGTACCTTGGATGGTACCTTCCATAATAGTATTTTAAGAAATCACCTCCCTCTTACTCTCATTCTCAAAATACTCTATTTTCTTGAATTAAGATTCTTTGAATCTGGATCCTTCAAGAAGAAAAATTAATTACATAAGCTATCAAAAAAACTACCTCTGTTTAAACAGCAAATGCAGGTTTCATGCAGTTTACTAATAAGTTCCAATAATGACAATATGTTCCTCTCAAAAATTTTAACAAATTTAAAATAAGTTTGAAATGTGAAAAATTGAACAATGAGAGAAAAATTGAGAAGTTTTCAAAGACAGAAATTTTCAGAGCACGTCTGTGACCATGTCTCTATCGTAGGAACAGTCATACATCTGCTGTTTACCCCAATAACAATTTTATGGACAAGTTCCTTGAAATTTCTGTAGATTTTGCATTTGTAATTTACTTCGTGTTTTTTAAAAAAAAAAAAAAAAGAAAGAAAATAATATTTAAGGTTCTGATACAACACTCACTGAAATCTACCATGTGGATTCACATGGGTTTGACACCAAGCATATGTACGGAGTTATTTAAGTAAACCCAGCAAGTTACGTGTAATATTATGGTAACTATCAGCACTATGGAAAATATTAAACATTCATTTTTACTAAAAGCAAATTTTCTAAAGAGTTACAGTAGAAATTAATCTTATTTCATTCTTTTATCTCCTATTCATTACAGATTCAAAACAGAAAATCTTACAAAAGGCAATTTATGACACAACACAGGTCCTTTCTGTAGGAACTGAATGTGAAGATTTAACATCATTTAATTTCAAAATCATAATGAATAACCTCCATGTAGTCTGGATACATGAGTACTTTCATTTGTACTTTGGCTCCAGCTACACCACAGGGAAACGGGCCCTGTAGCATTTAAAAAACTACACACCTTTTAACAAGTTTGAAAGAAGAAACCTTCACAGCAAATTTTACTCTGGACATGTAACTCTTCTGATTTAATATCATTGCTCCTTTATGTAATACAGGAAACGTTGATATATCAATATATTAACAAAATTATATCAATACAATATTAAGCAATAAAAATATTTATTTTACCTTTTAGGTACGTGACTAGGTTTTTTGTATGAGATTAGTCATAACTTACTGGCTATGATACTTAAATAATCTTTTTGCCTGTGCCATCTTTTTTTTTGGTGTAAGCAAATGAGTGCAATTATTGTTCTTGTCTTACAGGTAGGTTCCTTGGAATGCACTAAGAAATTCAGGTCAGGAGTAGAGCTGGGGGAGAAACCGCTCTCCTGACTCACTCAAACTTCTTGGTATTTTGAAAGGCAACCACTTTCCCGTATTTTTTCCTCAAAAGATCCTCTTTTCCATGTCCCAGGTCTTACATCTACCTAGGATTTGGAAAATTAGCTAGTCTGCAAAAAGTTTTCTGGGAGATGGGATAATATCATGATGTCAAGAAAGAGGGACTCAATAGCTCAATTCCCAGCCCGCATGCGAGTTGCGAGCATTTTACTCTCAAGTCATAAGAGAACTGACTGCAGGGCAGTAAAAGAAGCAAATGCTTCTTCTAAAGGCAACTTATTCTGTAACTAATCATGACAGGATTCACATTCCAAATCATTACATTAAAACACCTTATTAAAAGAAACAAACTCTCTTCAAAATAAATGAAGAAATTACAAATTCCGATCCATATTTCATGCTGTGAAAACAGGAACTCAACAGATGCATATTTTATGAATCCAGTAATAAAAGCACAGCCCGTTTTCCATATTCATGAAAAATGTTGCTGAAAACATTCATCATATTCATCTTCAGGAAAATGTAAATTCTCCCTATCACATTGTGTAACATTCTATAAAGGGAGAAAAGGAAAGGCTTTTCTTTAAATGACAGTTTGTTCATCTAGTTTGCCTTAACTGTACAATCCCGCCCTTTTCCTCTTCATCTCACTATATTACGCTATTTCTCTCTTCCAGTCTGTTCTCAGCTTTGTGTGTGCAACTATTGACTGGCAGCGGTAGCTTTTCAAACAGACTCTTTGGAGTTATTTGAAACATTTAATGACAGCAAACTGCTCATAAGTAAGTTTTACCTAATAATTGACCTTAAGAGTACGGTTAAACATTTTTTTGACTTTGCCTTGGAGCCCTTAGCTGCCCAGCACATTCAATTACTGTCTCAAATCGGTGTTTATTAATATGTTAAAGGAGTTGACACTTTGAAAGGAAAGTCATTGAAGAAATTGCTGCTTTTAATGTGGCAGCTCTCACAGCCACACAGGGCCCCTCCACTATGGGGTTCTTCAACTAGCGAGCAGCCACTGGCCGCATGTGGAGAGCCAAATGCGTCACTCTGAGGAGCCGAATCCTCATTTCTGGGTGTTACTTGCAGGTTGAACTGGTACAGCGGCCTCTCAATGCCATGCCATGCCACTTCAATGCACAAGAAGACCCACTCCTGCAGTTCTACTCTCTCTGTAGATTTAAAGTCCTTCTTTTGAAACATCAGCCATGATAAGAAATAACTTCCAAAGAAAGATATTACATTGGAGAAACATCTGCTTTTAGGGAGGCCTGTCCATTTTACAGTGGATTTCAGTAACACCTGCAAGTCATCTAAGAATTGAGCTTTTTAAACATTCTCCCACTTGTGGTATTAGCCAGATACAAATTGATAGCTAGAAGAACCTCCCTCATCGTCTGAATATCGCATAACATCCTATGAGCTCTCCTCTGAAAAAGCTGGTACCAGTCACTATCAGAGACAGGATCCTACAACGAGCAACCATTGGCCTCACTCAAGATTAGCAACTGCTACATTATGGTTCAGACATGTCTCAAAGACCTCCACTACAGCTCCCATGTTAGGACAAATCGTCTAATTCATCGTAGCAAAGCAATATTCCTTTCCTTGATGAACAACTAAATGTTGTGTATGGTGGAAACACCGTTCTCCCTTCCTTTAAGAGTTGCACACATTGTCAGTGCAATCTTGCTTCTACCAGACTGCTTATCCCCAAAAGCTTGATATTGTCGTTTGTCGCTTTGTTTTATTTTCATGCACCTCTAAGAGGCAGCACTGCTGCTGAAGCTGCCAGGCAGAGCCCTAATTAATTGTGTTTCTCTCTCCCTCACTTGATCCATAATAATAACATGCAAAATGGAAATAATAGTTCATCAGCTCTTGTAACCCAATCACCAGCCGGGCAGACGCAGAAATGTGCTGCTCCTGATCATCCTTTTCATTTCTAAGTCCCCTACATATACCTCAGTTGTCACCATCCACTGAGCGACAACCTTTGAAGATAGAAAGGTCTTGATTCAAAGAAGACCAGGCGATGACTCTTGACACCTGTATATACTGCTGTATTCACAAACCTTTTCATTCATGGCCCTCTCACATGGTGCGAATTAGCTGATGTTGAAATGCATCAGGAAAATAAATTTCCCCTTTCTAAACAAACACTGCATAGGAGAAATATCACAGCTCTGCACTAAGATTAATATTTGTGCTAGTAATCCTGTCGATTAATTATACTAATAATTCAGGTAATGGAAGCTGTTGCTCCTTTGAACCTCAGAAAAAGGTACCAAGTCAATCTGACTCCTGACAAATATTCATTATGTTGAAAATCTTCTCATTAACCAAAGCAGAAGAGATTGCATAAAAACGGATTTGGCCACTATAAAAAAAAAAGCCCGTTCTAAGTGGTGATGTACTCAAAAAAGACCCAGTTGCATAGATCTCTCTTTCCTGTCATTATCTGTAAGGGAAAAGAAACAACCCTGAATAGTTTCCCTGAGAGAAAGGGGNATGCAACAAATTCCAGTTGAGAGAAGCTGAGTTCATCTTCATTTGGAAGCAAAGATGAAGATGAATAACTACCATAACTATACCTGCTGCTATAGTTATCAATATTATAATTACAATATTCCACACAGCATTTTTTACTGTTTCCCTTCTTCAAGTTTTTTTTTCACTAAAGCATTTAATTTTCAAGTCCATCTGGTGCAGCAGAGTGTTGTGCACATAAAATAGTACTCAAATGTAAGAACAACACACCTTTGTGTACCAATCTTTGCTTTAACATAGTCAGGCTCTTTATCATGGTCTATTCTAATTCTGTCATTGCTTATTTATTTAATGGTATTTATAAGGATCTGCTTTGGATGTCAGAAACGAAAAGACTGTTTCAAGAGGATAGCAGAAGATGATAGTTAATTTATTCGAAACAAAATGAAATATTTTATGAATGAGGATATGTGGATACTGCGTGTATCCTCTTCTTCTGAATCTTCTTTACAATGTATATGCATACTACAAATATTTCAGGAAATTAATCATCATCATGGTGCCTCAAACATAGCAGTTCCTAAAAGCTTCTACATACAAACCAGAATCAATCCATACTACAGAAAGTGATCTGGTTCTATTTATTAAATACTTCCCACTGTTCAGAAGATTCATGCTCAGTTTTTAATTGAATATATCTCTGAGTCTAATTCTAACCTGTTTATTCTGTTGGAACATATTGATTCCAGAACGTCTGGCAGTAAACTGCAAATCCCACTAGAAATAGCCATCAGTCTGGATAATAAATCAGTGTCTTCACAATGGCATCATACACCCATCACAGTAAAAAGCAGCTGCGGATGACTTTCAGAATCTGCCAACGTGGCCACAAGTTATTTGAAACTAACTAACGACACTAACTCGTCCAACTGAGGTGGACCAACCTCTGCCAGGCCAGCCTGAGAACCTCAGCTTTTACAGGAAGAATGCTTTTCTCAATAATAGGGAATGTAAGCCTCCTTCTAACTCAGGCAATAAATAAAAAAAAAACATGGTAAAATAGATTGAAGGAGGAGGGAGGGGAGAAAAAGTCATTTTTCTTAGCTTTAGCAACACTCTAAATTCCAACATAGAACAGACTGAGCGGTACCAGGTCCCCAGGGCTTGCAGACGACGATGGTGTGGGCTACTGACACACTCCAATAACCTCTGAATTTTGTTCTCCAGTCTGAAGCTCCCTTGCCAAGTTCTCCATGACTGAAAGGTTTGTTTTCTTTTTTTTTTTTTCCTTTTCCTTTTAAGCATTCTCTATTCAGCAGAAGTATATGTTTCTGATTCTCCAGTTGAAGTCAACACGGTTTAAACACTTAAGCGTAACCCTGTGCTTCCTAGGAAACAGGTCTTGAGATCATTATGAGAGACAACACAGTCCTACATCGTCAGTTCTTTTGAGGAGGAGCGGTATGTTTGTTGTGTATTTACAGAGCCCACAGCACATTGAGCACATGCTCTACTTGTGATCCCCTGAAGGTTCAACCTTAAAGCTCTTTAATCATGAAGAACAATTCCACATGTCCAGTGGCCTACTGCGATATAGTCTACTGTAGTCTGCTGTGTGATACAGTCTACTGTCTTATTTTATTCCATCTGACTACCTCATACAGTGTTTACTATAACCATGAATGGTTTAATCCACTCTGCTGTGTAGCTCACACCTTGTTTGTCCCTGCTGCATTCCTGCTGGCACTATTGCTACTTTCTGTTTCTCTGGGTTCTTTCTTCTTTAGCTGTAAATTGCTGGCAGAGTAACAAATCACTCGCACTGCATGTGGTTAAGCCTGTAATCCTGGGGAGCCATTGCTTCATCTTGCACATCTCAATGAAAAAAAGAAGTTTAAAAACAACCACTGAGACAGGTAGGGAAAAATCACATCACAGTCTCCCATTACAAGGTGGGAAGGAAAGCAGCACAGCTTATACGTGCCTAAAGAACGTCCCGTCCGTCCTTAGTGATTTTCTATTCACAGCAGGTACTCCGCATTACGCATCCAGTTTGAAGCATCTGTCGATACCTCAGGCTGCAACGAAGCGGCTGCAGTTTATTGGCGAGTTTATTGGTGGAAGGGTTCTCTAGGGAAGCTCAGATATTACAGGCTCATGTTAAAAATGCTACTGGAACAAATACATTTTTGCTCCGCTGCAATATTAAAAAGTGATGCCTGACCAGTAATTAAAGAAGCTGCCAGACAACACAAAATGTGTTGGGCTAGTTAATGTATGCAGATGTCACTACAGAGAGTGATCTCATGAACAAAACAGGAAACAAAGCACTAGCGCAACAAATTAACCTTTATGGGTGAAGCAGTCTGTGAGCAATGAATGGCGATAGGATGTTTGTGTGCTGGTTTTTTTTTTTTTCTTAAGTCACAAGAAGATCTTAACCTTTTTGACAAACAGGATAAACATGAGCATGTTATTAGGGTTTCTGACCCCCAGTTGCTCCACGGCAACTATCCTCATTTCTGCATTTCAGGACTGTACATTCTCACTGCAAAAGTTTATTGTGCTTGTTGCTGTACAAACACGGTGTTATTAATTTGTGTCTGTCGGCATCTTAATCAGATGTCACATTATGCAAAAAAAGCTGATAACACAGACTAGCAGCCCTGTCTGTGCATAACACACCTGCCAGGATGTTCCCTGCTTAGTTGGGCAATGCTCCTAGAATGCCTTCTGGATTAAAACAAAAAATAAATAAAAAGAGATTAGATTAAAAAAAAAAAAAACCAAAAAAAAAAAACAAAAACCCAAAAAATAAATCAATGTAAATGATATTATCTTTACATCTCGACAGTCAGCTGACCTTCCATAATGGGTGAAGGAATCATAGAAAACCAGAGTGGTCTTTAGTACGGCAACTAGAATGAACTGAGTAATTTGAAGTAGGATATGAAGGAACTTTTCTTTTCCTAAAGATAAATCCAGGATCTAGAATCCCAAAGAGTATGGATTAATACTTGTCACAATTTTAAGCTGGAAAGTTTGCACGTGTTCCATATATACTCTTTTGAAACTGTGCTAAGCTACTTGCCTTCCACATCCTTCACCTGCTAATTGTCTAGGTTAATTACAGACTGTATCTACGGATGTTCTGTAAACAGTCAGATGAAATAAATAATAAGTCTGACGTAAATAATTTCTGTGAAATCATTTCTAGGTGCTTTTTGAGGAGACAGACTTTTGAACCAATATATCTTTACCATCTGCCTTGTCAACTCTTCTGAGTTCATGCATTATTTACCTGCTAAACTCTGGTGACAGTGGTGAAGCAACAACACTCTGTTTTGAACCTCCAGCTGCCATCTATGCAAAGCAGGTTGAATGCCAAAGAGTTATGAAATATTCATGCTTTCACTTTTTTTTTTTTTTTTTTGTAACTGACAACAACCTAATGCATAGGTGACTTTAAAGGCTCAGTATTTTGGTCATTCATTTACCTCTTCCATTCAAAATATCCAAAAAGTGTGAAAGGCAACATAAATAGCATTATTTTCCTAATTGTATCTCTTGATATAGGGGTTAGTTTTTAATTTAAGGATTAGTTTAATTTAATTTATTCTTATTATTCTTGTTATTAGTTTTTCAGCCTTTGGCTTTTAGACAAAAAGATGTAACTTTTGCTTGTAATCTGACTACAAGAGACCAGATTCAAAAAATTCTGAGATGTACAGATTTCATTGTTATGAGTTCCATCGGTTTTAGTAATTACCTTATCAGTCATGGCTTATGGCATGTTAAGCAATCAGAACCTGACTTCCCTCAGGCTTTGTTAGCATCATTCCCATTTTCTCCTCAAATATGTTCAGTCTTTCTCCCTGGTAAGATGTTTCTATGTGGAATTCATTGTGTTACAGACTGTCATTTTCTGCCATTTTGCTGAAGCTTTCAGAGTAAAATCTAAAAGAAAAATACATCTCACATAAAGTGAGTTTAAGTTTATAAACGCATTATCTGATATTTTTATAGAAACACTGAAAGATCTCTTTTAGTATTTCATAAGTAGAAAAGGATCATGTCACCAGTTACTATCAACCTCAGCCTCAGAAGTATCAGACAGATTTACCGAAACACTCTGATTTCATTTAGCACCAAATGCCCCATTTTAAACCATCATACAAAATTTCCCAAATCGCTCTCACAAAATGTTGGTTGAAAGAAGCGTAATGGTCAACAATTAGATAAGAATATATTCTACTACATTGAGTAAAATTGCTTAAATTCATTATACTGTGAATAGCCCCAATCTTAGGCTCGAGTCCTTTCTTGCTCTACCAAGAAACGAATTTTCTGAAATTCCTTCACCACGCGGTATTCTTTTGCTGTTGCGCTGGCTAAGCTCTGCAGATAGTCACGTTCAGAAGGGACTGAGGGGTCATTACAGTTCTTTCCCCCCCCATATTCCTGCTACAATAAGAAAATGTCATCAAAACTATGAACTGCTGAGGAGCGGATTTTATACTTCCCTGGACCTCAAGCTGACAAAAGCACTTCTGTTCAAGAGAAGAGAAGCAAAGTGAATGATAGTGAGGAAGCTCCTTAGGCCAAAAGACAGTAAGAACACAATTTCAGCAGTAAATATTGAAGTACTGAGGTGGGAAGAGAAAGCTCAGGAAGGCTGGATGAATAGATAGGTAGAATTCAACACTGCAGACTAAAAAGCTGAGTGACCAAACTGAAGGGGGGGAGGAGTAAGATTTGCAAATAAAATAGTGGCGATTTTCATGATTCAGAAATACAGAAAGTAAATAAATAAAACTTAATTAGTCTAGCTCTGATTTCAATCGATGAAATGACTGCAGGTATCTACAGAAATCTAGTACTGCAGATCCAATATTCACATACCAGTTAGCATGCATCAGAAAATAAAACCCATGTCTGCAACAACCGCACTGCATCTTCATTTATATCAGTAAGTGTTTTAGAAAAATGCATGAGGCAGAAGTCTGATAACAACTTCACACGGGAAGTTTAAACATTCAGCAGTAAAAGGCTATTGAGTACATTTAAGCTCACTAAGTGAAATCCCCTGTGTATAACCTACTATGGCTCCATTGATTTCACTTAGGAGTTTATGGAGTCTGACATTCACTGAAGTCAATAGAGCCGAACTATTTGGTATCATCTGCACATCTTGCCCTGTATGCATAAAAATAAGAGTCAGACTTCACCTGCTTGGGTTCTGCACTGTTGAAACTATCAGCTGCTTTGAACTCCATTGATGGTGGACCTGAAATCACAGACAGGTTTACATCGCCTTGCAAAAAATATGGTTGCTCAAAAAGCGAGAATTTTCAAGAAGGCATTGAAAAGAAAATGTGAAAAAAAAATGGAGAAAGGTTGACTCTCTTAACCTTTTGCAGTCCCCAGAGCAAGCCTTACCATCCCCAAATCAAATACCTCACAAAATCTCCTTTCCAGCTGCCTGAACATAACAAACTCCAGGAGCACTCCAAAATGACCTGTTTGGGTATTCTTGTTTTATTCTTTGCCAAGATGTGGTGAAGCGTGGCCTCCGGAGAGGAAGAAGGTTGCTCCTTCTTTTTGGGTTGTCTGAGCAGGCTCTAGGGGAGAGGTGTTCAATAGCAGGCCACTGAGTGAAGCAGCAAGAGAGAAACAACAATAAACAGGGGTCACGAAAGCTCCAGAAAAGGCTGAGAAACTTCATTGAGGAGGAAGGAGCAGCCTTTCAGGCCTCTGAGAGAGAACAAACTCCTCAGGAACCAGAAGGACTAACAGCAACTGTGCAGCAACCAAGCAACAAGATACTTGCAACCAAGCATGGAAGCAAGGCAGGGTAAGAGCTGTCTGACAACCTTCTAGTCCTATGGAAAAAAGTTAATTTTTCACTATTTGCACACATGAAGTTTGACTTTTTCAAGTTTAGAAGCCTTTTCGATTTCTTTGTGGAGCATACCAGAGTGATAAAAGATTAAAGTTGTAGGTAACAACCGGTTCTTGCATCAGACAGTTATAAGCAACTTTAATTATAAATGGGGCAGTAGAAAAATCTCCAGTAAACTGATATTACTTTTATATTTTCATACTTTTTTCCTTTAGAAAAGGACCCCTACACAAACAGACCTTTTGAAAGAGCACTTGTTTTGCCACAGTCTAGTCTGACAGTCCCTATCGATGACCTGAATCCTGAACAGGCAAAAGAGAAGGTCTTAAGGAAACATTCATAACAACTAACTGGTTTTAAATCTGCTCTTGTTGTAAAAAAGGCAACATGGAGGAAGTTTTAATTTGGTCTTACAATTGGGAGGAACAGAATCATGAAACTGGGCCTACCTGATCCCAGGTCCCCACACAAGATTTCACAGAGATCTGAAACTGTCTCCATCTCACAGCACCCCGTTATCCATCGTGTTCTTATTATTTACTTATCCGCAAGGCCATCACCTCTACTCACTGCCCTGTGTCCTCAGCATGACAAAACTAACGAACGATGACAAATGAGACCCACTTCCACACCAGAGATATTCAACTGAAAATTCAGATTTCCTAGCGGACACAGCAGAAATGAAAAGCTTTCTGGTTGCATCAGTATTGCATTCAATTGAAGGCGCTTACAAAACGCAGGTGCCCTGTGAGGGTAACGGACACCATCACTGTATTGGCCTCGACAAGCATCACTCACTCAAAGCTCTCTTCTCTGGCTCCTGCTGGGAAAAAAACTTTTTTTTTCACATTTCATTTCCTAATATGACTAGTCCTGTGGATATGATTAGCATTAGTCATATACTTAAACAGCCTCAGTTTGCTGGACTAACACTAAACATTCAAAATTGTACTGATCCCTAAAAGAATATCTCAACTAACACAAAATACTAACCAGAGTCACATCTCACAGACAAAATCATTTAGTTTCTACTTATATTTTTTAACTTAAATCCACTTATTTTCCACTTATATTTTTTAATTTGAAAGAAATTCCTTAGCTGGTAGGTGTTTGCAAATTCCATTATTTGCTCTCATATTGGAAATAAATTCTCACCAACTATACAATATGTTCTTGCACAGAAAATGTCATTTAGCAAATTAAGAGGCACAAGGAGCATTATGTGACTTAAGTTGTCATTCACAAAGCGAGTTCTCCTACCTGCTGGTTTCCAAACTACTCATACAGTGAAATACATGTCTTTATGCATATATTTAGGAAATGCATTCTCAGGGGTGTTTGTTCTTCAACATACTTGTGAATAGAAATAGTTATTTACATATTTGAAATGAATAATTCAGTAATCGTGCTCAACAAATAAATTGGTTTTGCTTAACTTCTATGAATCACAACTCTAACTAAAGGCCAAAGACAGAAGTCTAAAGCTTGTTAAAATATATTTCAAGAAATTATACAAAGCCAAAAAGCAGCCAAAGAACAACCAAAGTTAGACGATTTAATATGGAAAGCAGATTCTTCATGTAAACGTCACGGAGAACAACAAACAGGCAGCTAGTAAACAAGACAGACTCTGCACCTTGCGGCGAGTCACTCACAAATGTAAGCAGATGTGAGCGCGTATGTGCCTCTGCCTTTCTTCATAGGTACATAAAAACTGTTGCAAAGCTAACAAAGTACAAAAATTGGGAAACAACAGCACTGAGGCTGCCCATTTAATGTAACTTTGTCCCTCCTGGGACCATATGCAGTTTATAATTAAATGGTCACGGTTGCAAAAGTCTCTTATCAGCTCAAGTAGACAGAATGGGTAGAACTAATAATTCATTTTAGTTTCAGCGTTTAATACATGGGCTTGTACTGTACTGACCACAAACCCTTCAGACCCCGTTTGCATGTAGAATTCTCTTGTGCTGGTTAGCAAGTTCAATACATCTGATATAGTATCTCATAGATAAAATGGCAAAATTTCCCTTATTCGGCAGTAATATTGAATTGAATTATTGGGAAAAAATATAGCTACACTTTTTATTTATATACATATATATTATATATAGTTAATATAATTTTTATATATAAAATATTATTTATATCTTAGCAGATGTTTTGTTCTACTGAATTTTCTTCTGTACTATACACTGAGACAGGCATAGAAAATCACAAGCGTCATGCCAAACTAATGCTTCGACTGTAGACTACTGTAGATGAACTAATAAAGGAGAGCAAGCAATAGGCATAATGCGATTGTTCACTTCTGGAAGCTTCTTTCTGCCTCAGTGAAGCCGTGCCAGGTGTAAACTGTGACTTCAATCTGGAGTGTACCAGGATTCTATCACACCTTTAATATAACCTGAATTCCTTTCACTCTGATTTTTTATTTATTCTTAGACATGGAGATATTGATACTGAAGAAGAAAACAAACTGGTTGTTAATGAAGTAAACATATTACAGGTACACTAATACATAAAAATATCAGCAATGCAATTATTTTGAAATATGTATGTCTACATATGGATTGGAAGAGGTTAGGAAAGATACTAAAATAATCTCTTCCTTCCTATATTAACTTCAAAACGTGTAACTTGACAACATTGGCCTTGGACTTGATGTTCTGATGCATTATTTAAGCAAAGAGATTTCCCTAGTAACTCCAAATGTTATTAATACATGCTCTCATTATTTAATCATTTCGTGTTTCAAAATACAATCATCCATAATATGTCTCATTATATCACAATCAGAAGAGCAACTGATAATAAAAAAAAAAAAGGGGGGAAAAACAAATTTGAATTCAAAGCTTTGTTGATTTTCTTAATGGCTGGTAATTTTTGATCTTTGTGCAGCAGTTCTCTCAACAATAGAGAATAGTAACTATTTTTTTTTTTTTTTTTTAACAAAAAAGTCTGCACAAAGTTGAAAAAAATCTTAAAAGACTGGCTAAGTGTTGTGATTACACTTGGATGAGAATATTACATGCCAAGTTTTCTAATTTGATACAATAACGAGAAGGGACACTGGGATAGGCAGAAATACACAGAAGAATAAAGATTTATAACTCCTCCCATTTCAGCAAGTCACTGCCTCATTTACGTCTCCTATCAAACTGTAGGTCTGAACAGAAACCTGTGTCTCATTGGGAATTATATTCATTTATCTAAAAAATAATGTTAAAAGATTAACACCTTCTTCCTCAATCCATTATCACCTGACTAAGGACTAGGGGTCTGATTAAGAGAACAATGTTCAAACAGGGTAATCACTTAAAAAAAACAAACAAACAAACAAAAAAAAACCCTGACATTCTTTATTTACCCATATCTCTATCTCATATTCATAACCTGGGTTAGGGGAGGACTGGACCAGATGTCCTCCATGATTTTCCTTCCTCCCTAAATTAGTCCATATTTCTAAGTAGGGGAAAGATATATATGACTGATATAACCTGAAATATCTAAAGTTTTTGAGTACGATCAAAGTTGAAAAATATTTCATAGGCGAAGGTATTGCTTTCTCTCCATATGTCAGACACTGAGTTTCTATCTTAACTGTGTGTCAAACAAAACCGATAAAGTTTCTCTACAGGATGTATAAAATTGTAATATTTGTCAAATTTACATAAGCACCGATGCCTGTCTAACATCAGAACAAAGAAATCCTTCCCTCAGACCAACTTTTGGGTACTTCGCTGGTCCTAATAAATAGTGGTGCTTCACACCTCAAAACAGAAGCAAGGTATAACATGGAAAACCCAGGGCAAGCGATTTTCAGGGTTTCATAATTTTTTGTTTTGAACATTCCTCTTTCTGGAAAGAGTGATGTTCAGGCAAACAGTTTTAAAAACAGAGGAAGAATGCTTGTGTAAAGAGAGCTAGAATAAATTTTACAAACCATTTTCAAATCCATATCTCATTTATAGAAAATCAATAAGCATTCTTACGCATTTACTTGGTAGAGCCAAGACCATTTGGATTTTCACAACAGCTGTTCATCTGATGGCTAAATGAAAATGATACCGCTTTGGGGTGGGGGGGGGTAGTTCCAATTTTATGGCAATTTTATTCAATAACATTATCCTCTGGTACTCCAGGTTAAACCCTACAAAGAGCAGCAGTACCTTTTCTTTCTCAATCCTATGAACCGTTCCATTACAGCAGTGCCACGCAGCAAACTCTACAGCACGGTGCGTCACGTCCTGACAGCAATAGCTTCTGAGTTGCCTATTAGTATCTACTGTCCTATTCTCAAGCACAACAACTGACATCAAAACCTTGTGGGTTCAGTACTCTGTTGAATTCCACATTTCCGTGTTTTTCACAGAAGCTAGACCAGGATAAGGGGGCACAGGAGCAGAAAAGACATGGTATGCATGCAGATGGTTTGACACACATATTTTAATTAGTCAGCTACCGAAATGCAGACCTTGGCAATGCATAGCAGAATAATTATGAACACGAAATTAAGCTACACAGTGTGTAAGCACTACAGTAATGTGTGGCATGGTTTATGATGCACGAAAGACCAAATTGAGATACTAGGGGAGGAAATTAGCCAAGATAATTAATGACATTGTTCCAGAACTCAAGAAGCATGGTGATGAAGTGGCTTTCAGCATAAACCTGTTTTATTCACCATATAGCTTTCCCATGCATGTTTTCCTTCTTTTATATACAGCTAGCTTCGTTGGCAGTGCACCAGCTTTGGAAAAAAGTAAGTAGGATTGTTGCTTTAACAATAAGTTTTATGATAAAATCATTCTTTTGGATAATAATTTCCCAGTAACATCGGACAGCAGAGAAAACAGCAATGTGATGTTGGTAAGGAAGATGCTTTTTTCTACAGATGAGTTTCATGTATTCCTTTAATTTTATAAATATCTAGGTAGCAAACCTTATGGTGGAGGAATTAAGAGGTGAGCAAGGCAAGCTTTTCTTCCTTTATTTTACTTTTGTACCTTAAAAATAATAACCAGGAATGATCCATCTACAGGACCAGCAGATAGCAGAAGAGCAGCCTCCCTTGTTTCAAACCCTGCCCTAGATAAGATACTACTAATGAGCCTTTAGGCTATGGGATCAAATAAGGAAGACGAGGGTAAGCGTCTGTCCCTGTATAGTCACTATAACCTAGAGTACCTCTGCTTCCCTAATTTATCTTTCTGTAGTTTACTTTTAGTTGTCCATCAATACAAGAGAAGAGCAAAACGGAAAGCTTCTCGCTGAACAACCAGTTTGCCCCAAGGTGTCAGCTGGTGACTTTAGTCTGTGTTCAGATGATCGCTGCAACTGTGAAGCAATTCTGTTGAAGAATCAGGTTTGGAGTTTTCTGAGTGTTTTATTTATTTATTCAACTTAGAGGAAAAAGGGAAACTTTAATTTTAACTTCTTCCCATCCAAAAGGAAATGGAGTAAGTTTAAATATAACCTTGTACAAAACAAGTCTTTTGATCGGTAGCCAACCAGAGATTTCAAGTATGTGGTCAGCAATGTATTTTATTAATTGATAATCTGTCTTTTAATACAGAACAGTTATTCTACTTGGGACTCAGAATATTCATTTGCAGTACTCTTTTATAAAAACACCAAGAAAATGTTCTAATATCAAGACTTGTGTTAAGAGATATTTTAATGTTGATATGCCCTTAATAACACTGGCTTTAATAAACGTACAGGATTGCCATACTTCATTTCCCTGAGGTATCTCTTTAACAACAAAAATCCATGATCGTAGGGATGAAAACTAGCACCTAATTCTGCCAGTGACCTTTATCACACCATGTTAAGCTCCTGGTTCTTCAGTTCGCCTACTAAAAGGAAAGCTTGGGGTTTAGCCATGTTTATGCAGTGATTATGAAGATATCAGGGACAACGAGTATGTGACTGTTGTGGGAAAAAAGTCCAAAGACAGGCTCCCAAAGGAAAACAGAGAAAAAGAAAATAATAATAATAATTAAAAAACCCACACACAACAAAAAACCCCAAAACCACTTAATTATTCTCCGTTAATTGCATTGCATAAAGGGGAAGAAAGGGCTGGTTTGGTTTTCTTTCTTTTTTTCTAGCTTCACATTGACCAGAGTTAAGTTCCATTTATCATAAGGAGACGGACTAAGTAATATCTGACAGTTACCCATGACGTGAACTAGGACCATTTTTAGCAAGTTGTGCTGTTTTTATGATGATGAGCTATGTTTATGATGACAAGGTATTAATTTCTGTCTTAAGTTTATTTTTATGGGAGTGCTTTAATACCACTGAGTTTAAAATACATATATTAGTTTGCCAACGTCACTTATCAAATGAAATGAATCTCATGACAAATGTGACAATATTATCAATACAGAGGCAGAGCCAGCGCTGCAGGTGTAATAAGCCTCATGAAAAAGTCTTAATAAAGGCTTAATCAGACACTCATAAAATATTATGCAAACAGAACCAGGCATAAATTGATATTGTGGCTTAGGAACTGAAACACCTATTATAAATAAAATTCCCTGTCACCACAGGATTTTTATTCAGCTGTGATAAAAACAGACATACTAATTATCCATGACAATTAAAAATGAAAAGGAAGATGCTTAACTTGCTCAAAAATGTAACACTTCTTGTCCACATTTTGTCTCCAAGCTATAGCTTTTCTATTCCTTCATTATCCCATTAAGAAATTCCAGTTTCTTCATAATTCAGTACTGAACTTCCTCTGGCATTTGATGCTCTTCACAGCCTGTCATAACGGAATATATTGCTCATTCAATTTCTTTATGAAATACAAGATTTTCTATGTTGTTCCTTTTATGACCAAGGCACATGATTATAAGGAATTTACCTATTATTAGTTATAATTGTCACTGATTAAACAAAACAAACAAACAAACAAAAAAGGTGGGCTTTTCATTAGCTCTTCCATTCTTTAGACTTTTATAATTATTTCTTAATAAAGTTGACGAAGAAATCTGAGCTAATTACATAGAATTTGAATTTAGTTGCTTCTCAGTAAGATCAGGTGATGTAAGGCTTGATAAAACACTGGAAACATAAACCCAGTAAATAACACGCGCTCATAGCAAGAAGAAATCGCCTACTACATTTAACTCTAAAGGAAAGATTGTACCAATTAAATTAATTTTCCCATACTCCTCGACAATGACGCAAAGCTTAGAATTGCCAAGCGTAATGCTCACGGGGTGGATTTCTGCTGACAGTAACAGCTTCTCGTTTTCACTGCAAACTTCCTTTTGCTTCCAAGGAGCAGGGGAGCGCACTGCATGCAACACATCCCGCTCCCCCAGAGCATTACGGTCAACCCCAGATTACAACATCAGCAGCGGCACCCCAGCAGGGAGAGGATGCTGAACTCACAACTAGGCTTAGTGCCATTTCCAGAGATGTGCTTAAGGATATCACCACCCTCTAAGTATTTTTCTTTCTCTCTTTTGTCCATCTCATTTTAAAAATGGAAAATAACCCCAAAATGTATGAACCTTAGGTTGTGACATGTACTATGGTGATCACCATGAGTATTTGATCTCAATCAGGGACACCATTAGCTCAAACAGCCAGTATATTTTTAGCACTGGTTCTACTGTTCAGGTTCAGTGTGCCCTTTGGGAAGGGCGTGCTATAATAAGGTTTCAAATAAAGAATAAGGAAAAGACCATATTGTACCTATTGATAAAGCTGTAGTAAACTGCAGAAAAGAAACAAGTAGAATTTGTAAGGTTTTGGTCTTTACATCGGGCTGTGCCCTGAAGCATAATACAGAACCCTGGCGAAGCTTCACTCTTCACACAGTTGTGATGTGATCTGAGGGGTACGTGCTTTATCCATATCCCCACCACACTGGAAACTTTAAGTATTCTAGAGATTAGCTTTGGAAACCCTGTATCACCGCTTTTAGTTTCAGTTGGTTTCCATCCAAATTTTATACTAATTTGTTGTGGGTTGTTTTTTTTTNNTTTTTTTCCCCCCCCTCACTTGTCTGCTTTCAGAGCTAATCATTACTAGTAATGTTATCCAAACAGGGCAGCATCACTTCATAACAGATGAAGAATCCTGGACTGTCAATTATAACTCAGCCCACGCTTTAGTAGTGGTCGTGCTGAGTGAGATGCTGTCTGGGGCCTTGGCTTGGTTAATAAGTCTCATTTCCATATCTGCCTCTTTCCCCAGAAACCAAATCATTAAAGCACCTAAGCATCTCCCAAATATTCCCCCAGATCTAATTATATTAGATATTTATTTTGAAACATCTTATGTTTCTTTTAATATGGATTGCATAGCTCATGCTATGATTTAATTTTAAATTGCTTTACAGTGTCTCAGACAAATGTTACAGACAAGAAGTAACAGATTTAAGAAAGACACACACACAAGCCTGGCTTCAAACTAGAACTGGACATCGCATGGCACTTCAGTGAGCTTTAACAGCAACACTGTGTAAACTCTTATGAATAGAAACAAAGGATAGTCAAAGTTACTGACTGTAAATTATCATATTACGGAAGAGAATTTTAGGGATGCTGTTACAAAAATTAAATTTAGCGTGCATTATTAGAAACTTGGAAAAGACCACTGATTAAACACATGATAGCAGACTATAAAAATATGATTGGCATAGAGAGGACGACCAGAGATTGGTTGATCTTTGGCTCTTCCACAACACCCTTAAGGGGGATGCTTTGAAACAAAGAGAGGGACATGCTTCTTCACACACCAGACAGGCTGCAGAACTTGTCACAGATTATGAGAGAGCTAAAAGTTTGCATCTGTTTAGAACAGACTAGACATATTCATGGGAAAGAAATCTACCGAGGGTTATTAATGCAATTAAAACCATCCGTGACTGGGGAAATTCCTGGATCGCAAACTGTTGGAGGCAAGGAGAGCATTTTGAGGAAGTACCACCATGTCTGTCCTGGATTTATGCTCTCTCCTACATATCTGCTTTTGACTCTGTTGGAGAGCGGCTGCTGGGGGAAGAGCTGTGGGGCTGCTCCGGGATGCCTTTCCTGTACTGGGAGAAGCAAACAGGCGTATTCTGGATATCCACCCTTCAGTGGAGTAGAAGGCAGTAAACTGACTCTGCTAAACAATGATGTGTGCCAAAAAGGAGTCATCTTCATGGCCTCAAAACCCTTCCCATGCAGATGAACCCGTGAACCTTTCCCCACCAAAAAAAAAAAAAA